>JBDJHY010155440.1:0-12756 GCA_039654485.1 Withania somnifera
TTTGAGGCGTGAGATTCCATAACCTCCTGGTATTACTGCTTTTGAACTTTGGGATGCCATGACTTTTGATATTATGACTTGCTGAGACTCTTGAGATATTTGAGGCATTGAACGCCGATTTGGTACTTTTGAGGCTCATGGTATGGGATGTGAGGATATGATAATTGTAGACATTTTCTTACTTCATGCTGCGTATTTATATTTTGCACTTATTTTCTGCAATGTAACCTTGGTCGTATGTAAGGAATATGTGTGAGCATGTTTACTATGTATTATGTATTCCTTATAGGGGCTTTGCGATGTATATATGCTTATTACATTATTATTGTTACTACTTCGTTGATATTACTGATTATTGGATAGCTCTGATTTCATGGGTTATTGTGCATTGTATCATCTTATCAGTCTTTCCTGTCTTACTTTTGGTTACCGGTATACCACCCATGTTCTTTTCCTATCTTCTTTTTGACTCTTGATTGTTATTTGTATTATTAACATATATTTCTACAAGGATTACCAATACTTTTTTCTTCATTTTCTAAAATCCTGTTATGAAATTAGCTAGCGATAAAATGTCCAACTTGTTGCTTGATTCAAATTTGAGTAGTTAGCTCCCATGATTTACTATTTTCATTTATGACTTTATTTATTGTCTTTCGTTATTTACTGTTTTTATCAATGTTATGTGCCTAGTGGTCCCTCAAAGCCTACTAGGTACGGGCTGCTTCGGCAACTTATACTCATACTATACTTGCCCATATGCAGATCTGAGTACAGGTGTCCGATCGTGATTCACATGCCTTTTGTCATGGAGAACCTACTGATTTTTAGAGATTCAGGTTGAGTTTGACATCCAATTTTCCTACTTCTCTTCAGTAATAGGTTGATCTCCATGTTTTTTTGGAAATAGCTTTGTATTAGATATTTGATTCTATGTTCTATACTTAGAGATTTTTATTACATTGACAATGGGTTTTTGGAATTATTGATTCTTTATACTTCCGCTTCATTCATATATTATTTTTTATACTTGTGCTTTCCCCTTTTGAGGTAGTAGTCCTTCGCTTCGACTTTAGACTACATAGTGGGTTCTCCTACTAGTGGTATACTAGGTGAAATCATGATCTGAGAAATCAGGTCATGACAAATTGGTATCAAAGCCCTAGGTTCATCGGTGTTAGTGTAAAGAACCAATGTCTAGTACAGTCCTGCAGATCGGCATAGAGATATCCATTTATTATCGTTGGGAGGCTATAGTAACATGTACCAAAATAACTCTTTGTACTTCCTTGGTGCCTCATACACATTTGTCAGCAACAAAGAGGATCGCTAGAGTTCCTGCCAGGGTACCTATAGAGGTACCTACTCCTGCTATTACCCCAAAAGATCCATCAGTGCCTACAGCACCAGTTGCAGCACCTACTGCAACATTATTTCTCGATATTCATAGCGTACTACGGCAGCTACTCAGTGACTTTGGAGGCCCTTCTACAGATTCAACACAACCAGCAGTCCCGATATCTCAGTTTATAGTGTAGCCAGTGCCACTAGTTGTTCTAACTGTGACTTCTACACCTGCTCAGGTTTTTCCAGTTCCAACCATTGCTCCTACTATTGAGAAACAACATGCCATAACAGGTATGGAGTAGAAGCTCCTAATGAGATTCTTGAGATTGGTTCCCCTAGATTTACTAGAGCACCAGGAGAGGATGCCCATGAGTTTATAGTAGAGTGTGAGGAAAGATTGACCTACATGGGTGTATTACAGATCCATGGTGTAGCCTTCACCACCTATTAGATGCATGGAGCGACTAAGCAGTAGTAGCAGGCATTCTTGTTCTTTAGACCTGCAGGTCATTGATCTTAGGAATTTATACACGCCGTAGAGCCACCTAAGTCCTATGTTTTATCTTTGTTTTGAGAATATTTGTATGATTTGTGAGTCTTCTATAATTAAATACGTGTAAAGTGTCGCTAACAAATAAAATTAACATTTTTTAGGTTTATTGGGAAGTTTGAGGATTATAGAACAATCTCGGAAGCAAGCTAGACGAAGCAAGAAAAATTGCAGAAAAATAAACCCTATCACGATAGGGATCCCGACATGATGGAAGCTCCATCACTATAAGGATCACGTCGTGATCCCCTTTGTTCCTTTAGTAGAGAAAGCCTGTTTAAGGCAAGATTAGTAAGGGCAGTTTGGTCTTTTTACCCAAGCATCTATATAAGTATTGGGAAATGTTTTTCTTAGGAGTTTTGATTTTTTGGGCATTAGAAAGAGAGATAACAATTGGGGAATTGAAAACACAAGCAAAGAGGATAGAAGACAACCTAGGGTTATCTCTTTCTTTCAATTCTTGTATTGTAATGTTCTTGAATATATTTTCTGAATTGAGTATGAGCTTTAGTGGATAAAAACCCTTGTTCTAGGGTTATGGTTAACGCACATTGTATGGGATTAATTTGATATAAAGTAGCACTTGTTCCTATTATTGATTATTCTCACGCCCTGTGATTAATGTGTTTCTAATTATTGGCCACCATTAGATGCAACTCTTAACTTGCATAATTCATCGAATCCAATACTCTTGTGAGTGAAATAGGAGCATGAGGAGCATATTTATATTGATGACCTTAATCTGAGATTAACAACATAATGAGTAACTGAGACATGATAGTGTACTTAGTGCTTCACCTGGTTTAATAGGGAAGAAAGTGTTAATGCATTTATGAGAGTAATACAACACATGAAAATTGGAGTAGTTGTGTGCTTGCATAAATAGGTCCTAGAGGATTATAAATCCCTAGTCATGATTTTAACCCTTGAATTAGCAATCAAAGAATAAATACCTTTATGGAAGATTAGGACTATACTTGTTTGTGTGCAATTCCATAACCCTGCGACGTTTGTTTATATCTATCTTGTTTGGTTGTTCCACCCCATTGTTCATTGACTTATCCATAGCTAAATTAGACTTACTAAATTACCACACTCCTATCCTATTCTTGTACATTGCATTATAGATTAACATCTTACTAGAATCATTCGGCAATTCTAATTCACAATTCCAAGTCCTTATGGGTTCGACATCCGACTCACAAGAGCCACAATATTACTTGTCAGACCACGTATACTTTTGTATGCTAGGGAGTCAACAACTAGTAAAGATAAAGTAAGCAAGAAATAAGCCAGTCATACCCAAGTCAATATTAGCTAAGTAGGCAAGGGAAAGAATAAAATTGTGTCATAAATGGAGCTCAAAAATTGCTCACCCGAAGCACCCTGCTCAAGGTCACAACCCCAAGGATGGGAAACTGTTGGAATACTCTACTGAATAGCCTGACTAAGGCATCAACAACTAGGGAACTCCCTAGAACAAAAACCAAGCCTTCTAAAGCATAAAAACAATACTAATACCACCATCGGCTCTAACTAACTATTGAGGTAAGGTTGCAATCAATGTCAATTGTGTGTCCTGGTATTGCGGGTATTCTTTAGACCAATGGACTGAATAACCACAGTCATAAAAACCATGGTCTTTGCCTTGATCGGAATTACTAACTAAGCCTCTCTAGACAGCCCATGGCTCGAGTAACCTAAAGATGTTCCCCTAGTGGGTTGAATGCTCTGAGTATCCAGGCCTCTATCGGGTGACTGAGAAAATTTCTAAACCTACTGATTGTAGTGACATGAGTGGATCTGCTTCTGCCACCAGAATCTGTGTCTATCATACCATTGACTCATAAATAGGGTACTACTAGAATTATTCTGATAACTCAAAGAGAGAACTGGATGGGACTGACCCAAACTCTGGATTTTCTATCCAGGATGTTTTGACAAAAGAACCCTATTAATAGGGTAATCCATGGCCTCATATCCAAACCTACCATATTTAAAAAAAACCCCTGGGACCCTTATGTTTATGGCTCGGAGATTGATTACTACCATCCCTTGTTGTTTGGTGGACTTCCTGATGACCAACCCCATAGGTCTCACAACAAGCCTTTTCAAAGGCCACCAAATATCTAAAGATCTATCCAACAGTATGTCCTTCTATAACAAAGTGTGATGTCATCATATAGAGTGATAAAACTAATCCTCTAAAGAAAACCAACGCCTTTCCATATATCATAGCATACATTGTATGGATATGTCTAGCCATCCTATCAAATGATGTTGCATAGTACCAAATGGTGTAAGACCTCTAACGTAAACCAAAAAACTTAACCTCAACTGATGCTCCTATCAAGGCACACACTAGAATGAATTCTATTGCTCTGTAGAATTGGCATGACAATAACCTCTGTTGGAGCCCAGGTGACTCTCAAACTATGCTTCTACTAATGTAGTCTTTTGGAACTCTTTTATGATTATGAAACTCCAGGAATGTGCACGAGCATAGCATTGGTGCAATCGATTATCTCTTGCTAGTCATTTGGAAAGAGTATAGCCAAATAAAATGATAAGAAACCCAATGAATATAGAACGCACATAAGGAGTAAAGAAGTGAGTGTCTTTCCTAATGGGTACCCTATAGCCTCTTGAAGATAGGATACATACATCTATGTACCGATCCACGACATTCTACCAAACACTTACACTTACAGCCAAAGACACCGGTGAACCAAAAGCTTTGATACCACTCTATCACAACCAAAAATTAAAGTTGTGATGGCTCTACATCCCACCTATATACAAGCATAACCCCTTCCAAGAGCTTAAAGCGATGGGCCAGTACCAAGAACCAAAATGAAAAAGAAAAGGTAGATGAAAAGAGCAAGCAAAAGCAGAACACAAAAATGCACAACCAAAAATAACTCTCTAGAACCTGGTATCGTGGTTGTAGAGTATCAACATATAGAAAAGTAAAAATACAACCCACAATAGAGAAAAAGCTTCAAAATAGCTATCCAGACTTCAATTGGAATAATTGTTAAGATAGAAGGAAGACTAACCATCATGAACGCCGACTTCTTATGCGGTCTCCTGAAACAACACCAAACTAACTTGTACGATCATGTCTGTCCTAATGACTCATGCTAAGACCTATTTCATAAAAAGATATAAAATTATAGCACGAGTACCAAAAACATTAGGTGCCCATAGGCTCATAGGCAGATCGGGAAAAACTAGGCATAAGTAAGGTAAAGAGTTATCAAAAGCAAATACAGTACTAGCAGGTAATATAGTAATAGCTAATAAGTGAGGTGAGGGATCAACTATCAATGTGTGCAACATCATCTTAAAGTATGAAGAAAATTCACTATCGAGGTATAACACATAGGACCTATACATAGGCCAATAATGACAAAACATGACACATACCTGGAGCTCCAACGTAAGCAGCACAAGGAAGGACCAATGAAAGAAAGAGATACACAGTGAATGTAACCACTAAACATAATAGTAACTAAGGCAAGGAAAGTAATCAATAACATGGAAGTATAGCCACAAAGACTAGCTAGATACCTACACATCATCACTTATGTAACCCAATGGGACTTCCCATGTAAGCCCTGAGTTGTGCGACTAAGAGCATAGGGATGCAATGCAAAGGAGTGCTGAAAAGTAAATAGTGCTCGTACCCACCCTTCTCGGTACAAAGCCTCTTCCAGGAGCAGACCCACAGAAGCTTCCCCGTATACTTACCCCTTCTACTGCAGTATACCCCTCTCGTAGGTTGTATCTCATATCTAGAGAAATATCTCAGGCAAGTCACCCATTATTAGATTGTTCGTAAAGGGATCTAATCCCATGTACAAAATCCTCATAAAATTCCAACTAGTAGTATAGACATTCGGTAAAAAATTCCAATACTCGGGCTCCACTTATATATTATATATCAGTGGAAAACTCATGTCCATCCAAAGGCAAATTCCAAATGTCAGTAAAACCGAATTGTCTCCATGTAGGAAATATCCAGAAATCATAATGGTAGTGAGAAAATAAGAACAAATGGTGTGATAAAATAGCTCTATACTGCTCATGAGCAAAGTCGTGGAAGATATTAATATTTGAGAAAATAATTTTAAGTTATTACTCTATCGAATTTACCTTTTAATAAATTTACTACATCCTCACTATACAGAATAAATCAATAGGCTAAACTAGACTAAGGTTGCGAACTATAATCCATAAAATGGTTGACAAGCCCTAGTCACAAGGAAATACATTGACCTATCACAACTCAGTCAAATACAACTCACTCTTAGTCTTGCACCAAGCTAGGTAAACAATCATCATATAGGGTGGCTAATTATCCAATAAATACATATCCATCTATCTATAGCTAAGTTACCACACATATTTTAATTCTATGCAACACCTCATGTATAACACAGAACAATTAGCCTACCTAGATCGACTCTAAAGCTACCAACCTAAACCAAGAAATAGCTACTAAGATCTAATTACTAGTATATCCCTCTTCAACCTTACTATGTTCCAAAGTCAGCATTAAACAATACTCACCAAATGTTATACTTTTTCTCAAACCATACTATGTTCCAGAATCAACATTGGACACGCGGGTAGGGAAACATAGCCCTAGGGTAAGTAACTAAGGTACAAGCCAGTTGTAGGTTGGAAGAATAAGTATAGCGGGGGTCCAACTAGTAATCTCAACCCTAAGCTAGCAAATTACCATATATACACTAAACTAATACTCCGTCTGAAGAAAGTTGATCGTACCCTACCTAGTACTTGTGAAAACCTCAAAGGTTGTGCTGGAAGAAGTAGAGAATCACGTATGAGATCGGTACTTCATGAATCTATAAAAAACATAACCCATGAGTTGATAGGAGTTAAACAAAATCCATATCTCTATAAAAATAGCATGTTCAAAATCCAAACTAAAAATGGGTTTGTAAACCCTAATAGCTAAAAAAAATATTTATACCAACATATAGAGCACAAGTCATACATTATATGGTATGAAATAGCGCTAAGATTAATAGTAAAAAATAAAGAAATAAGTCTTGAAAGTTTATTTAATATAGGAACTTTATTGCTAAAGAGAAATAAAGAAATTTCTCAATAGGAATGATCATAGAATCTGTAATGGACCTCAGGGCCATTTTCATGATCCCCATAATTTCTATGCATTTAGAGCATTCTTTTAACTTTCCCAAGTCATTTATCACTTACTGGGGTCGGTAGGTTGATCCCCTAGCAGTTCAACAATTTAAATATCTTTAATTATTATTATTTTGGGACTTACTCATCTTATATGATCCCAAATCTCCTTTTCAATGATTCTGTTGATTCCAGAATGTCAATTATTTAAAGTTTCCATATATGGATTTTTAGTGTTAGAAATAGTTTCATTTCGAGCCTCAATAATATAAATTCACATTTGCTGGGGAGTAAAGCATCACGATCGCATAGCCCTGGCCATGATCGTATAGCCCCCTTTGGAATTACAATCGTATGGTGATAAGATGTGATTGCGTAGGCCAGTTTCAGTAAGTATTGCAATTGCAATGGCTAAGGAAGCTAGAGGTCACGATCGCGTGGACCTGCTTCGCAATAGTGTGACCGCCTAGAAGGCCTATACATATTTCTTTCTTCCTTTTTGGACGAAAGTTCATCCCTTTCCTCTCAAATTTCCATGGAAGCTGAGCTTTTATAAGCTTTGTTAGGGTTTTAATTGGGGGTTCTTCTCGGTGAAAACATATTTTTGTGGTTCGACGATCATTTCTACCAAGTAGTTCTTTATTTTCACTATTGTAATAAAACTTTCTATATTATATAAAATTTTTGGGCTTATATCTTTATTTTCTACAGTGAGTTTAAGCCCTACTTTGTTCCATATAATGTATGATATATACTTTACGTATTGGTATAAATATTTTATCTTTTTGAGCTATTAGGTATTACAAACCCGTTTTTAGATTGGATTTCAACACCGCTATTTATATAGAAATATGAGTCTTGATATACTCCTTTTGACTCATGGGTTACATTTTTTTTAGCTTCGTGCAGCCTTATACGACTTTTGAGGTTTCACCAGAACTAGGTAGGCTATGATCTACTTTCTGAAGACTAGGTATGAGTGTATTATATGTATGGTAAAGCACCAGCTCAGGGCTAGGATTACTAGTCGGGCATCGATATTCTTATTTTTTCCAGCCTATGGCCTACTTAGTTGGCATATAATTTGTTACTTACCCTGGGGCTATATTTCCCTACCCACATGTCAAAAACCAACTCTGGAACATAGTATGGTTTAGGGAGGAGTATAACCTTTGGTGCGTATATTTTGTACTCTAACTCTAGAACATATAATAGCTAGAGGGGATTATACTAGTTGTTAGAGCTTAATAGCTATCGCCTGGTTTAGGTTGGTAGCTTTAGAGCTGATCTAGGTGGGTTGATTATTTTGTGTTTGTGTTCTACCTGAGGCATGCTATGATTAGTGTGTGGTCATAGGGCTATGGATAATTAGATATAGCTTTTTTGGGTAGTTATTGGCCCAGTGTGATGATATTGTATCCTACCCAGTACGAGCCTAGGAGTGAGCTGGGTTGGACTGAGCTACAAATATAGCCCTTAACGGGTATGAATATAGCCCTTAACGGGTGCCCTCTTGGAAGTTATGGCATCCTTGATATATTTACTCATGGATCGAGACCATAGTTGGACTGCGGGAGGATGTACTTTGTGACTAGGGTTTGGCAGTTGTCCTATGAATTCAGTTAACAGCCTTAGACTAGTTAGCCTATTGATCGGTTCTATGTAGCGAGCAAGCACTAAACGTTTCAAAAGGTAACTTGATTTTGACAGAGTAATAATTGAAAATTGATTTCATATATATATATGTATATATATATATTATATCTTCCATGAATACACTCATGAGTAGTATGGAGCTATTTTGTCACACCACTTGATGTTATTATCTTACTACAACCGTAATTTTTGGATTGTGCCTACATGAAGACAGTTAGGTTTTTACTAATGTTTGGACTTTTGCCAACATGGATGGACTTGAGTTTCCATTGAGATATGTATACGGGCTAAGCCAAAACTTTTGTATTTTTTCCTTAACGATTATACCATGAATTGGCTTTTTACGAGGATCTTTTATGTGGGATTAGATCCCCCACGGACCCTCTGACACTGGGTAGCTATGCATGAGATGTTACCAGGTAGGAGTTACGGTCCAGGAGAGGGGTATACTGGATTCGAAGGGATAAGTATATGGGGAATCTTCCATGGGTACCCTCTTGGCAGAGTCCTTGTACTAGGGAGGGTGCATACGAATATTATTTACTTCTTAGCATCCCTTTGCATTGCATCCCTATACACTTGGTTGCACTCCTCGAGGCTTACAGGGGAAGTCTCATTGGGTTAGTTATATGCTGATGTGCTGGTTTTTAACTAGGCTTTATGGATCATTACTCTGTTGTTAATTACTTTAATTACCATAGTTACTATTACATTGAGAGGTTACATTTCCTATGTTTCTCTATCTTGATCCGTAATTATTCTTTTCATGTTGGAGCTCCAGGTACGTGTCGTGATTGGTCATGATTTACTTATGGCTCGAGTCTATCTGTTATAACTTATTAGTGGATTTCCTTCATAATTGTTTGCTAATGTTGCACACACTGATAGCTAACCTTCACTGCATTCACTAACTATTATTGTAGTTGCCCTTCCTGTTGTACATTACATGCTAGTTCCCTAATTACTTTTAGTATCCCATTACCTTACTTAGGCTTAATTTTGCATGGTCATCCTATGATGCCTAATGGGTATCCATTGTTTATGGTACTCATGCTACACTTTTGTATCTTTTTCTAATGTAGGTCTTGGTACTGATCACCAAGACGGACTTTTTTGTGTGGAGTACCTTGGTGCTATTCAGAAGACTCGATGAGCAGTTGGTGTTCATGCTGGCCGATCCTCCTTCTGTCTTCACAGCTATCCTAGTTGGAGTCTGGATAACTATTTTTGGTTTTTCCCCATTATGGGTTGTATTAATGACTTCTGTATATAGACTCTCTACAACCACGATACAAGGTTTTGGGGAGTTATTTTAAGTTGTGTATTTTTGTGTTTTGCTTTTACTTCTTCTCCTCATATCCCCCCTCTTTTCTCTTGATTCTTATTATTTTTCCATTATTTTAGGATCTGGGATGGGGATTGGGGTTTTCTATAGGTGGATGTAGATGCCATCACAATCCAATATTCAGGTCATGAAAGAGTGGTACCAAAGCTCTAGGTTCTACCGTGTCTCAAGCTATAGGAGAAAGTGTTTGGTATAATCCCGCAGATTGGCATATAGACGTCTATATCCTATCTTTCTGAGGATGCAGGATACTCTTTAGGAAAGACTCTCACTATATGATCCCATATATGTGATGTGCATTCATTAGGTTTCTCATCACCTTATTCAATTGTACTTTTGTAGATGACTAGAAAGAGGACATCAGTGGGTCCTAGTAAGGTTCTTTCTCATTCCAGGAGCTTTAGATTTTAAATCAAGTGTTGGGAGACCATATCATCATATATAGTCCTAAAGAAGTTACTAGTATACCAGTCCTTCAGGGCACCATGATTCAGACGAAGGTGTTAAGGGGTGCTTCTAGGGAAGCGTCATAGGGATGAGTTTATTGGATTACATCAAAGGTCTTTGACTATTTGAGACTATGAATCCATGTTCTATGAGGAGGTCAGGCATACTACCATGTTTTACACTGCCAATATATTAGAGTATTGGTTTTCTTTAGAGGAATGGTCTTGCTACTCTGTTTAGTGATAGAATAGTTGGTAGCATTGGGACACACCATCAGGAAGATTTTTAGAAAGTTGTCAATCGTGGATAGGGCCTATCATGAGACCTATGGGATTAGAGAATAGGTAGCTAGTCGGTAGGAGAGGGCTTATGGTATTTCATTTAGAGGAAGTGAGGGGACAAATGTTGAGGGTTGCTTTATAATTGGAGAGTTTGGACATAAGGCCATGTATTATCCTTTTCTTGGGGCCCTGTTGTCATAGCACCTTGGGTTGACTAGCCAAAGTCCATATGTGGTTTTTTTGGTCGTGCGTTTGAGTTTTTAAGATATGTCTAATGATACCCTATCCATAAGTAGATGGTATGGTCGACAGGGGTTCTAGATCCTCAATTGGATAAGGCCAGTCAACCGATTCAGACCCTACCTTAGGTAGCCCAAAGATGCTAGGGTTCTAGTGTAGTTAGCATCGTTAGGGCCTTGCTAGTGGTACTCTATTATTTGGGTGATGTCAACATTGATATGATAGGTTCATGCCTCCACAATAGTATCATGGATGACCCAATAGACCATTTTAGGCCTCCTCTCCATCAGCAGATGTCGGTTAGAGTAGCCATCCTATTAGGGGAACATCTACTGGGATTCGAGGTTGTTGTGGTCAAAGGGGCTCAGTTAGTGGTTTTGGCCAAGGAAGAGATTGTGGATGTTATAAGTGTGGACATCCATACTATTATTCTAGATATTTCCCTCGGTACAAGGACATTTAGTCACTGCCAGTTGCAACCTTGCATCAGCAATTAGTTGGGGTAGGTGATAGTCTTGGTAGTTTTTGTTTTACTTGTGAAGGGATTGGTTATTCGGACAGGTAGTGCCCCGGTTGTGGATGTATTAGTCAGTAGGTTCGACAAAGTCCTCCAGTGGTTCTCGGTCTTTTGGTTCATGGCCATGGGTATTGTAATTCAGGTGAGCTAGCTTCTAGCTCTTTTTACAACATAGTTTTTAGTTTATTTCCTACCTAGTTGGCTTATATTGATATGGGTGTGACTCTCTTTTATTTCTTACTTGCCTTATCTGTTCTAGCTTGAGTAACCTTATACTTGTAGATGTTGTATAATAGGCTAGGTTTAGGCCTTACTGTTAGCCCTTTGATGATGTGGTCCTCTTATATGTAATTATTTGGTGGCACCAGGGTTGTGATTTTGGTTGGCAAGTTAAGTCTTGACTATTAGGCTAGAGAGATCCTAGGATTCCTTGTTAGATTGTGTTCCTATGGTTTAGGGGTTGAGTCCCTTTGTTTGGATAATGTTACTATATCCTAGCTAAGATTTGAGTGCCTTTGTCTTATCATACTCTGAGCCGTAGATATTGTTCATCCAGTCCTTGTATTTCTCATAGTAAGGAGGGAACTTTTTAGTGGTGGATCCTAGTAAAGGGTTTGAGTTGTTTTGCTAGTTTATCCTGTAGATATGGTGAGATATCAAAGTTGGGTCTGTTTTTGACTGGTTGCGTTCGTGATTTTTAGGTCATAGGCAAGTTACCATGTTCTCCCAAGATATGGGACTATTATATTATGATTATACTTTAGTCGTGACCGGTGTATTTCGGTGGGTTAATAGGGGTCCTTAGTCCCTTACCAATTGAGACATGTCTTACGTTTAGGTTAGGTAGTTAGTCCCTCAACAGGTCTTATTAGCATTGCGAGTTCTAGATTCCTTTCTACTTGCGGGCGAATGCCCTGTTATCCTATGTTGACCTTTTTCGACCGTGAGATATTCGGTAACTTTGGGTTACGACCTGTACCATACATGACTTGTATTGGCTAAACCTAGGGGACCAAAGCGGGTAGTTTTGTGAGTAAATGACTCACCCCCTTTGCTCATTTTCCTTTGGATCTGAATTGATTTCCAGAGAGCTATTCTTATTCATCACCTAGTCAGGTTGAAATGGGTTCATCTATTACCTTAAGTTTCCTCGGTCGTGTTTTTTTGTGGTTGGTCTTTTTGTCCCCAAGAATGT
>JBDJHY010155457.1:0-12755 GCA_039654485.1 Withania somnifera
CACAAGACGATTACTCTTGCTACAGCACAACCATTAGACGAGGGTTAAGGACTTGAATCTCTTAGCCACATCTCAACTCCTAGTTTTAACCACAGGGTTAGTGCTAGTTAAACCTAGGCGTGTTCTAGTGTTTGCAAACACAAAAAGTCATTTATTACATAAACAATATGTTCACACGTTGGAATAGATGTAACAACCATATGTAAATTACAATCCTAATATAATTTAACCTATGGTTCTCGCAACCCTATGGGCTGGGGTTTTAGCCCACCGTTGATATCAACATACAATCATGAAACTGTAAAGCAGTGAATAGCATACCATAGAATTAAACTTTGAATTAATTGTATATTGATGATCAAGGAATTCAACACTTGTGTTCCTTAAGGAATATATGTATCAGACACTAAAATAACAAGTCTTAATTCTCTACAACTATATAACTATCAAAACTCTTTTAAAACTATGCCAAAAAGTGCAATATCAAAACTTGTACTAGGCCTCCATTCAGTTTAGGAAAAAGTTCAGATGAAATTCCTAGTGATAGACTGATCATCTAGTCTATCGTCTTTCACCTCTTTCATCCATTGAAATTTTCATGAGATGACATCTTTTGGAGAACCGTCTCCAAACAGACAAAATTTCTATAGGGTCGTTGGGGTCATGCTTTCATCTAGTGAAGTATTAGGTAGATGATGGGATCAAGAAAATCATCTGTCTTCAAATGGTTATTTTGATCCATTATCTACCTAAGTCTTTTTAACCAGTGTCATTCTAGTTGGATGGTTGGTTTAGACGAATCGTCTGGTTATAGGTGAAATGTCTCTTAATCATGTAAAACCTACCCTTTTTCTGTACAATTATTTCAAACTTCCTCATATCGACTTAACCTTGCATATACTCAGTAAATGCATTAAAACACATTGTTATTACTCAATAACATGCTCTATTTTAGGTTTCTAAGTGCAATATGTGACATAAAATTACTGTCACATCAACACAATCAACCTAAAACATTTGCTTGTCCTCGAGCAACAAGAAAACCAGTACACATAAAACACTTAAAATACTATTAGTACATAACTCATCTTAGCATAATCACTCATTGGGCATCATATCATATTGCAAAACTACATCTATTCACATACTAATAATTTTTTGAGAGAAACATTGAAAGGCCTTTCACAAGGCTTGTATCCCCAAGACTTCAACATTAGCTTATTAACAATTGATCAAAGTATCAACTTTCTCTTAATACAATGAAGTTTCACACACAATGAGATTTATTTACATTAGTACTAGGAAAGTACTCTCACACTTAGAAATAAAATTTTATACAAAATAGCAACAGGCTTGCCCTTATCAATTACAATGTAGTGTTCAGTAAGATGAACTGAATCATGTCAGGACTTTGTTTGGCTTATAATATTGGTATGAGTGCTGGTAGGTCATGATTTGGGAACTTGGTGACTAAGTTGGTTGGTTCCATTACCCTTCTTTTCCTCCTCCATTGTTTTTCTTTTACAATCATCGTTTCCTTAACACTTGGCCTTGAGTCCTTTTACTATACAACTTGAACTCCTCCCATTTTCTCTCTTTTTTTTTTCTTTTAATTTTTTTCTTTTGATTACTTTTCCAAAAACTGATGATTAATTTTATTTGTAAGAGAAAGCTTCATGGTAGTCATCCTCAACCAAAAGTTAATCACAGGTTGTAGACACATTACTCACTACTAAAATCACTGCCAAGACAGACTGATTACCACGTATATTTGCGGTGTTTTCTACCCATCCACCCTAGACTTTTCTTACAATTCCCATATCTAGGTTCACAGTATCCAATAGAAAATCAAGTCCACAACAACAACCTCTCATTTTCATTCTTTTCTTTTCGGGTAATTCACCAGTTGGTTTCAGTAAGATATAAAAGGGTTCACCTTGGAAACTCAATAATTGATTGGTGACCCTTTTAAGGCTTTAAAGACTTTTTAAATAAGGCCTAGGATCTTTTTCATAGTAGCCTACTTTCTACTAGTTACAATTTGAACAGGGAAAGTTCTAGATATTATATACACAAAAGATTACATGAAATAGCTCTCCTACACTTGCAAGTACATACTCATTTCAATTCAAACTTTTAAGAAAACTATTCGGGGGAATACAAATACAATTAATAATAACACCTATAGTTTATAATAAAATACAACCAATACTTGATCAAAGCCAATAAAATATCTTAGTGCTGAAATTACTTATATACATGTGTATCAATATTTAATGGAGTACATAAAAATAAATAAATAAAGATACATCAAAATAAATCTATCATGCCAGGTCTCCTATATAGCATGCCTGAGGGAAAAGATTGTAGCAAAAAAACCTTCAGAAGAAACAAAACCAATAAAACACGGTACACCCTCTTCAACATAGAAATGATGCATTGCCCCAATACACGACAAATAAAGGTTAACAAAATAGAAAGAGAAAGTGTACCTCGATGTTACCAAGAGTTGGGTTGCCTCCCAAAAGCGCTTGATTTAACATCATAGATGGATGGTTATCTCCAAGTCCTTAGACTTTATCTTTGTTGGGAATCTGTACAGTATCGCTGGCCAGTGTTCATACCTTCTACTGGTTTAGCGATGCGGATAGTTTCCCCATATGAAACTCTAGGTGCCTGATCAAGGCTGAGCAAGAGTTAACCTTTTGATCAATATTTGAAACCTTTGTATTAATAGATTGAAGTCTCTCTTCATATGACTTTACTTTGGTCAGCACTTTCCCCAATATCTCTTTTTTTCTGAAGGTGTACTTCTCCCTTTTGCATTGCCTCAAAGAATATAAACTCAATTCCGATTCTTTCTAAACAACTCCTTATATTTCCAACCACTTGGCTCTTTATCCTGGTAGGATTTTTATCATTGAAATAATCATGGTTGTAGTTCTGACCTTGGGTTCCCTGTTGAAACCCCCTGGTAATGGAGGTACTTGGCCTCTTCGTTCGAGTCAGAATCATTCTCTATGATGGTTCTTTCCCACTAGACATGATAGCTTTTGATGTACCATATCTATTCTAGAGCAATTGTTTAGACATAAGCTCAATATGTGTCTTTAGGTGTGCCACATCCTGGTCTCCCTTATCCTCTCTTCGGTATTGTTCTACTGATATAATATCATTCTTGCCCCCACCAGATATTTCAGACTCTCTGGTGTGCCATCCTATTGTGTTTTTCATTATCTTGTCCAACTATAGGATACCTGTGTATAAGTGTGTGGCATATTGGACCCTCTATTGATTTTGTCCACAATCAATTCCAAAAGGGCATTTAGAACACGATAAAATGTCTCCTTCAGGTAATTATCTCCTAACCCAAGTGTGGGTCATTGCTTGATCTTTTTTTAAAACGTAGCCATACTTCATGAACTGCTTCATTAGGCTTTTGCCTGGATTTTTTTGTCTCATCCCTTATTACAACCATTTTACAAGGGGGAAAGAGCCTTTCTATAAAAGCTTTTTTTAGCGCTACTGAATTTGTTATAGAGTCAGTGGTAGATCATTGAGCTACATAATAGCTTCTCCACTCAGTGATAGTGGTAAAATCCTCAACCTGATAGCGTTCTAGATCACTCCAAGTAAGTTGTAAGAGTTGCAAATGGATATGAAGTTCTTCAGGTGCAAGTTTGGGTCTTCACCAGGTACTTCTCTAAACAAACCTTTTATAGTCAACCATTGAATCATTATGCTAGTGATGTTGAATTTGCTGCCTGGGGCTAGCAGGGGTAGAATGATTTTCCTAGTATCCCAGCCTTTCAAGGTTTGTATCATATTCATCCATATACACCTCATGATGCCTCACAGGTTGAGGCCTGCAGGGTGTATCTGGATGATTTATTTGTTGTACAACTCTGAAATGCTATTCAGGGTTAGGTAGAGTGCATTGTTAGGCCTATTTATTCTTGAAAAAGTTCTTGATATATCATGGTAAAAATTAAAAAGAGGTACTCCTAGACTCTGAGTATTTGGCATGCACTACCTGTACCCTACAGAAGAAAAAAAAACAGAAAATCTGAAAACTAGAAATAAACCTAACTAACAGTCACTATACATAGACTTCATCAATTACCTTATTCCTAGGCAACGTCGCCAAAATTTGATAACTCTAAAAGTACACTTACAACTAAATTATAAGTGATAGTTTTCCAAATATAAAACCCAACTAGGTTGGGGTCGATCCAACGTGGAATAAATATCGGGTGTATGCCTAGTACCAGTAGCTAATAGTTAGTGCTTCTTTCAAGGTAATAGTTAGTGCTTCTTTCACATCCTTATTCTTTTGATTATATAATGATTCAAGTGTGTTATTAACCAAGGTTCATGTTCACCATGGTTCAAAACACCTTTGAATTGTAATCTTATACGGCTATGCAATATTTCCTAAATGTAGAGTTACATACAAGTCCAATGCTATTAAACTAAGTATTTCTCAACCTTTAATCCTAAGTAAATATCTTTTACACCAGTATAGGGTTGTGAATGATTGTGTTGTCTTATCTTGGTAACTCAAGATTATTACTTTTGCTACAAAAGCAACAACTAGACAAGGGTTAACTCCTTGAATCTCTTAGCATAATCTCAACTCCTAGTTTTAACCATAGGTTTAGTGCTAGTTAAACCTAGGTGTGTTCTAGTGTTTGCAACAACTAAAAGTCATTTATCAGATAGAGATCATATTCATACATTGGAATAGATGCAACAACTATATGTGAATTACAATCTTAATGTAGTTTAACCTATGGTTCCAAAAACCCTAGGCTTGGGGTTTTAGCCCACCATTGATTTCAACATAAAATCATGAAACTGTAAAGCAGTGAATGACATACCACAGAATTAAACATCCAACTAATTGTTTATTGATGATCAAGGAATTCAACATTTGTGTTCTTGAAAAAATATGGGTATCAAATCCTAAATCACAAGTATTACTTCTCTCCAAATTTTCTCTGTCAAAAGTATTTTAAAACTATGCTAATTCATCTATGTATAGAGTATGGGTCTAATTGCAATATCAAAAACTTAGACTGGGCCTCCATTCAGTTTAGGTGAAACTTCAAAAGAAATGCTTGGTAATAGATAGACTGTCCTGTCTTCCATTAGTCACCTCTTTCATCCTGTGAACTTTGCTTGAGATGAAATAATTTTTCGAACGGTCTTTAAACAGACCAAAATTATGTTGGGGATTCTCTTTATCTAGTGAAGTATCTGGTAGATGATGGGATCAGGTGAATTGTATATCTTCAGACGGTTCATTTGATCCATTGTCAATCAAAGTTCTTTCACCAGTTTCATTCCAGTTGGTTGGTTAGTTTAGACGATTCATCTTGTTACAAGTGAAATGTCACTTAATCATGTAAAATCTACCCTTTTCTTGTACAGTTGCTCAAAAGTTCGTTATATCGACTTAACCCTAAAACTGTAAATACATTAAAACAAACTATTATTATTCAAGAACATATTCTATTTTTTGGGGTTTTAAGTGCAATATCTAACGTTTAATACCGTCATATAAGTAATCTAAAGAATCCTACTTGTCTCCTAATAAAATACAGCCACAATGCATGGAAATTATCTCGTTGAACTTGAAAGGACACTGAATTGTGTCAAAACAAGAAAAATAAGAATATATATATATATATATGTGTGTGTGTGTGTGTGTTTGTGTGTGTGTGTGTGTGTTTATTATATGTTAACTCAGTTCTAATAGTATAAAATATGCCAAATTTAATGTTTAAATAAAATTTAGGTCCAAAATGGGCCCCCAAGAACCATTAATCAAACCTAGGAATTAAAGTGGCCATATAGTTTCTAGAAATACCAAGATTTCATGATCATAAAATAAGCACAATTTGTGTTAGAATTGGGATAACACATGCCCGAAGAAGAAGATGAAAAAGGTGCAAAAATTTACTTAATTAAGAAAAGGTATTTAACATTTAAAAGATAGAAGAACAAAGATCACCACGATGGAGTAGACCTAAGGAGCACTAATAATCCCATATAAGAAACTAAGAAACCTCAATTTACCAAAAATATTCTTTATTCGATAATGTTGAAAATCTCCATGGGTATGAAAAGTTCATGGTAAGAAATCTTTCCAACTGGTGATAAGAACACAAGAATTGGGCCAAGGATCACTAATCAAAGCTTAGATATGGTTCTCCGGGAGATTTGTGAGGTTTTATTTGAGATTTCTAAGCTTAGAGTGAAGCTTTAGAGTTAGAATAATGGAGAGAAATAACTAAAATTTAAAGTGACTAGGCATTATAACATGAATAGAATGGTCGCACCTATGGATAAATGGTCATAGGTGAGATGTCACAGGTGCGAAGGTATTGATGCAAAGGAAAAGGGTCTCCACCCTACCTAAATTTGTAGGTGAAGACAACCCTTTATAGGGGAAAGGTCGTAGGGTCGAAGTCTACCCTGGACACCTACTTTTCCAAGTGCGAGTTGAAGGTCACCGGGGCAATCTCATAGCTATGAAAGAATAATCATGCTAGCTGATTCCCACACCTGCAATTCCAAATAATTTTTTATTTCTCTAATAGAGGTTTGAAATTATTTCAAGGTTTGATATAGGCAAATAAATAGTACTACATATAATAAATGACACTCTAGACTAAATGGTGCAGTCACAACTTTGGTAAAAGGTCATTTAATTTTTTTTTTGATGAAATTAACACTTTCATACCTAAAACACGATATAAACCTCCAAAAATCAGGCTATGCACCTCGGGAAGAAGATAACACTCTACCCAATACAAACTTGACATTTCAGAGCTAATGGCACAATCATATTTCCAATCCAATGTTCGAATCATTTAATGTTGACAAAAGCCAAATGTTCAACTACCAGCCAATTATGATCTCATAAAATGAGATAAGCTCATACCGAAAGATCATAGAACCAAAACCAAGGGTCCATCTTGATTTAAATACATATTATAAAGCTAATAGAAATATCAATTTTTTTCTAGGATCATCTTGAAGTAATGTTGAAGAAAGTCAATGATTACCTTAGTTTGTGCTCTAAAATAGGGAAAATAACCCAACTCCAAACAAAAACTCTAGGGAGTTGAATTACCGGTTCCATTAGGTCATATGTGACCTAGGGAATCTACCAAAATTCTATAAAATGCATGAAGACATGCAAAGGAGTAATTAGATTATTGTATAACTTGTATTCTAGTTTATGTGCCTAACCACTTCCCCTTAAATTTTAACAATATAGGATCGCTATCTTAGTCTACTCAAATCATACCCTAAATTCTTATCCTCTTAAGCTAATAAAAATACTAATTATAGTAGGACATTCCGATACTACTACCTATAATCTCCCTAATTCCCCTCTAAAGAATACCACTAATTAAATAAAAAACACACTTCACACTTCAAAACCCGTGAATACTAAACCCGACATATGTCACACTTATATATTGGAATCTCATGTAAAATCATACAACCTTAGGTATAGCTCTCCCATCTTAATTCATAAGATTTATTTTTATATAACGACTAAGCCACCATTTCACTTATTCATATAAAGCTCTCATAAACACCAATCTCAGTTTTCACATATTCACACCTATTGTAAGTTATAAACATAAAGTCTTTCATGTAACATATTAGGCCTAATAGATCAATTCCATGATCAGACATTGTAACCACCAAATAATTATTTTTTTACCACACAAACCATTTAGAGTTTGAGCTTAATGTTTAGTACTAAACATATTGTAATGACCCGAGAGGTCATTTACTTGCCTTTAAGTTTTTCAGTGTCTAGAGCCCTCTGTTAGCTTCCCTAAGTCATAGATGACTTTCTTGAACTTTAATTTCTTTCCCTGGAAGTTCTATAGCTTTATATCCCAATTTCCCTTATTTGAATGCTTAACCTTGAAATAGTGGAACTTGAAAGTGAATTCGTAGTAAAAGTGTTTGGAATAAATATTTGGTAGTTTTGTTAGCTCCATAATGTTGAATTTGGTCTATTTTTACCTTTTTTATGTCCTAGGGTGTTCATTTTGAGTTTGATATGTTTAATGGAAATCCAGTTCAAATAGAGTTAATTTTGGATCTTAGGTGGGCTTCTAATGATCGGAGTGTCGGATCAAAATTATGATGCTTCCATTAGCTTCATAATGATGATTTTGGTTTATTTGGACCTTTATTTTGTTTCTCGTGGTTTTCATTTTGTGTTCGAGCTATTTGTGGAAATTCAGTTTAGACGGTGTTCATGTTGGAGCCTGGGTGGGCTTTTGGTTATCGAATAGTCGAATCAAAATTATGATGTTTCCATCAGCTTTATAATGGTGATTTTGTACTAGTTGATTCATTAGTGTGATTGCCTAGGTGTCTAAGAGAATTTTGGGGGCCTAGGTGAGAAGTCAATTTTGGCTGGTTAAGGTTCAGTTTGGTTAGGGGGCTCTTTTTTCTTAAACTATACTATGTGGTCATTTTGACATTTCTACTGAGTTTGTAACGTTGTTTTAGGTATATGTGCATAATTAATTTATGGGTTTTGAACTCCAAACATTTTTTGAGTAGTGTACAAAGCATTTGCAATTTCTAGTTTTGCCGTAAAAAAATAGCATCAGGTGCAGGAAATATTGCTTTTCACGATAATGAATAGGAGTCATGTGATTGCAAAGGTCATTTCCATCCTTCATCACGTCACAGAACCTCTTCAATGGATTACTTCTCTCTGTTCTCTTCTTCCTCCTGATTGCGAGCTTCATCATTGCGATCGAAATGCCCAACAAGTTCAACCCTCAAGATCGCAATACCATGAAACACGATGGCGAAGGACAATGTACCTGGCAGTATATAATTTCCATCCTCGGCTTCAAGTGTTATTTCCCATATATTTCTTCCTCCTAACTCTATCTTGAGTACTTCTAAGTGATGGAAATCATAGAAAATTATTGGGAAATTAATCTTCGATACATAATCCGTATTTCCCTCCGTCGTAGATAAGTTCCCTTCTTGAATTTCCTTTGTAATAGAAATTCTCACCATTAATAGCATTATGATCAAGCTTGTTAAATGCCTTGTTTTCAAATAGGTTTGGTTGTAATTGGTATATTGAGCTGATTTTACTCCATAACTGTCTTATATTCGCCTTTCGATACATAATTCGTCTCTCTAATTCTTGTATTCGTCCGTGCTGACATAAATGTTTCAAGCCTAGTAGAGGAACTTATGGAGGTCAAGTCTAGATGATTTTAGAACCACATGTTTCTTGAGCTGAGGCCTACCTCCCAGTACTTTATTTTATTTTTTCGAACTATGGGGTACACGGGCCTTTTCTTAGGCCTAATATATGACTTGGATTTCACTTGCCATTGTGGTTGTCATTCTTTATATTTTGACCCATGTATATATAATTTGATAGTTTTGAGAGGATTTGGGCTTGTTTAAAGCTATAGAATGGTGGTACGCGCTCTCTGAGGACTTTCACCGTCGTAGGTAGGCTAGATTTATCCTTCTCTAGATTAGACAATTATAAGGTATTTGTGTGGTGTGGCCATCTGTGCGGGATGGGGTCTAGGTTTGAGACCCTATATTATTGGTTTTATTTTTATTTTACCTACTTTATGGGGTCCTGTAGAGGGACATAGAGGGTGTTGAGCTAGTGTGGGTGTCTCGACCATGATGCAAGTAGCCTTAGACCTTGGAGACTATTTGGTGACTTGTTGACATCTTGTGGGCGAGATATGTACTTCTTTAGTGGCTTCTTGCTAATCCTAGTGCAACGTAGGGTTATTTGTGATATTGATATGATGCATTCATGCATTTTAGTTATTAGGATATAGTATTATGAGCATGGGCGTGGCCTGGGGCTATGGAAAATGGGATACAGACTTAGTTAACTAAAATCAGATTTTAAGTGGAAATCATTTTCCTTATTTATATGTACGTATATTCCAAGACCACATATTGGTATGATATTATTTTAAAGGTATAAATGGAAAGAGTTTTTATTGTCATGGGGTACCATAATTTTATTATGAGGGGGTGGTCCTGATATGGACCGATTTTATGGTGCGGGACTATTTCATATATTTAGGCACTGGCCTACCCTTGATATTTAGGGGAACGATCCTGCTATAGACCAATAACATGATTTGGGACTACTTCAGATTGTCAGGTGTGGGCCTACTCTTGTCAATCATTTGTGAGTCAAAATAGGGCTCGAACACGGGCCCTACATGATGCAATAGAGGAGCAGTCTCCCAATTTGGGTTACTATTCCTATGTTATGCTTTTTCTCCCCTATGCATTCATCCTTTACACGTTAGTTGTCCTTTTCGGGCTTTAGGGGGTCACAGTGAGTTCTTGTTTGTATTGGTTCTGCCTACTGGTGGGGTGTCGGTAGGTTTTGTATAATTTCTTTTTGTTTTTACTCAGTGGTATTATGGGGGGCCTTTTAGGTTGTATTTGCTCTTTGCTTTATTTGTGTTCATGCCTTATTAGTTGTTTTTACATTTGACTATTTTTTTTGTAGTATACTCAGGTGGAATTCAGGTGTGATTTTTTATTACTTTCCTTGGTACTATGCGATAGTTGGGTAAGCCTGTGTGACAAACGTGCATAGCCTTTCTTGCTTAAATCCTGTACTTCTATTTATTTTTTGTACTTAACCTCTGTACATGTTACTAAATGCATAGTTAGTTTCATGCTACTATTCTGCTCTTATTGACCTCTTTTCCTTTCCTCGCTGATACTTTACTTGCACTTTTATATCGCCTGGTTTGCCTATAATGCCTACTGGGTACCCGTGGTATTGTAATCATACTGCACTTCTACACTATTTTGTGGTATAGATACAACTGCGGGTTATCGGAGATGAAGTGATTGTTTAGAGTAGATTGATGTCCTACGAAGGCTATGGTGAGCTTTGGTGCTCGACCATATCGTGTCTTGTAGCTATTTTAGCCCTCTTTATTTTATTCATCACAAGTCTTATATAGAACTACTTTTATAGGATCTTGTATACTCTAATTTGTAGCTCTGTATGCCATTAACACCATGTTTTTGGATTGGTTTGTATACTTATCTCCTTCTTTTATTGGTTTATTTTCATTATTTTACTTACTATTGGTAGACGTGAGGTTATGGCCCATTGTGTGTATCTCTGGGCTGTAGGGACAAGAATGTCTACGGGCAGGTTTTAGATGCCATCATGAATCGGATTTGGGTCTTGATAGCATGGTATCAAAGCTTAGGCTCACTGGTCTCTTTTGTATTAGAGCAAGTACATAGTAGTGTCTTATGGATTGGCACGTAGACATTCGTATCCAATATTTAGGAGGCTATGGGTACCTTAGTAAAAGTTTCATCCCTCAATTTTTATCTTTCATTGATATTTATACCATTTCTTAAAGATTCGCCTTAGATTCACTCTTTTGTAGATGGTGTGTACCTGATCTTTGTCTGTAGATCAAGACTCTTCCCCAATAGATTGGAAGGGGGTATTAGTGGATGTTTTGACAACTATTGCTCCTTTATCCACTACTCAACAACAGACATCACATGCACCCCTACCAAAGTTCACACATCCATCGCCTGTCACTTTTAGAGACTTGTTATAGAAGATGTTGTTAATGCTTAGTGGGGAACCGAAGGATGTACCGCGAACGTCTGAATAAGGAAAAAAAGAATACACCATCTCCCCTAGTATCTAAAGACACATTATCATTGACTATACTTCCTACCATACTATCTCAGACAGCTACACCATCAACATCAGTGCAGCTTCTATAATACCAGCCTCTGAAGTATGGAAGATGTTGGACAACTTGTTATGGATTACATCAACTAGGTTCCCTAGAGCAGAGGGGCAGGACTCGAATGAGGTTATAGCTTCCAATGAGGAGAGTTTGATGACCTTACTGTTGTTGGAACATACAATGTTCACTTTGCATCTTATTTTCTCAAGGGTGCCACTAATCACTGGTGGCAGGTTTATAGGGATCGCAGGCCACCTAGTTTAGCCCCATTAACTTAGGGATAGTTTAGAGAAGCCTTTATGTCCAAGTACGTGCCTAAGAGTTCACATGATTTTGACAGGCTTAGTTGGAGGGTCTACAGTAAGGTACCATGAAAATTTCAATATACGAGGCTAGATTCATTGATCTCTCTAGACATGCAGGTGAGTTATTTCCTATAGAGGAGTAGGGGATTCACCTCTTTGCTTATGTTTTTAGGTTTGATATGTGAGGTAAGGTAGAGTGTATGTTGGTTTTGAACAAGTCTTTCTTGTATATTACCAACCATGCCCGCGGTATGGAGATTCTAGCTTGTTAAACCCAGAGGGAAGCGAGAAGAGAGATTGTCACGAGGGTAGCTATTTAGGTTCTAAGTTTGAAGAAAGAGATTATGGAGGCCTCATTACAGAATTTTTATAGAGGACATGGTATCCAGCCAGCTCGGGGCCCAGCTTTAGGTTCATAGGCCCAGATTGAGGGTTTCTGCAGTCAGGCAAGAGGCAGGGGTAAATGCTTTGAGTGTGGAGAGGTGGGTAATCATGATAAAGACTATCCCAGGTCTACCATAGATTGTTATGCATATTTTTTTTCATTGTGGGGATAGGGGACGAGCCTTTAATTATAGATCACCTAAAATCTATTTGTTGTGAATAGCTTATACGCAAGGGATTACCCTTGGCGTATGGCTACATAGACCATTGACTTTAT
>JBDJHY010155474.1:0-12754 GCA_039654485.1 Withania somnifera
ATCCGATTGACCTTAAATTTCAACTATAAACTCTCTTTGATATGGGGAACAAACCCCCAACACTTTTCAACTCTCAATTTGTAGCCGAAATCAAACTCACTTGTTCTTCAACTTCAAGCTTGAAGAACACCATGAATGTTCATCCTCCAAAAATTGAATCTATAAAAAATCAATTCCAAACTTCACAAAATTTGATTCCCAATATCCTTGATCTATGAGAAACACTTCTAGTAATTTTTGGAAGCACAAACAACAACAAATCAAGGCAAAATTGGGTTGAATTTTTGGATCCAAAAGATGAACACCTCCAAAAACGAACATCTCCAATTCAACTCCAAATACTTTCCAAATAGATTCCCACACTCCTTGAACTATTATAATCACGTATCAATCAATAAGGAGCCTTGAAATCAACAAATACAACACCAATTAGAGTATCAATTTTTGGAATTATGTAAGAACGACCTCAAAATATGACCTCAATCATATGCTCCAAATCTTCTCAAATTTGAATTCCAAACTTCCTAAGTGATGAGAGTAACTCTCCCACAAATTATAAACCTAGAATTCAACAACACAATCCACAATTGGAGATTAAATTCTGAATTTCACCATAGATGAACTATGAACCCCAAAAATTTGAATATCTACCAAACCTCCACCAATCTCTACCAAGTTTAAACTCTAAGCTTATTGATGGGTTAGAATAACTTCTCAACAATCATAAACCTCGAATTTAAACTTATCACTCCAAAATTAAGCTCAAATTTTTGGAATTAAAAGGATGAATATGAAGAACACCAAAAATTACAATTACCTCAATTATTCTCTGATTTGAATGAGATTCAAACCAGATGATCCTTGTAACTTATACTTGATGAATTTAAAATTTTCAACCTTCAATTCTTCCTCAATCTATCAAAATTTCAAATCTCATTCAGGCTTAACCTTCAACCATGGTAGATGTGACAATTCAACTCAGAATCGACTCAAATTTGATATACGTGGCCCAAATTACTTAGAGAACACTTCCTAGTAATAAAAATCAACAAACAACAAAAATTTGATTAAGATCAAAATTTCCAGGAAATTTGAGAACTTTTGAATTTTGAATTTCTTGTTTTTTATGATTTTTCAGTTTTACAACCTAGTATTGTAATCTGTTGAAGCAAATTATGAGCCTAGGTTCTAATACCAAATGATATGATTCAACCCTATCGGTTCAAATTGAAGACACGTGGAAGGAGAACATAAAAATAAAAGGATATGTGAATTCTTCAAATTTGGGAGAAATCAAAGAATCCGGGTTTAATCAACCAACAAAGGAAACTATTGATTCACCCACAATAGTAACAACTTGATGATTGATCAAAGTAATAAAGTCAAAAAGCAATTAGAAGATACACCCACTCCTAAACGCTCTTGAAAATGCTAGGCTTTCGATACAATACGACGCCTTTGAATTATGATTAACTACCTACAATGTATATTGCTAACTACAAGCTAAGAACTCTGAAGGCAAAGACTTTTACAAGAGAAGTATTCTTTCAAATGATCAAAAGTCCTAAACAATTTGAAAGACTATCTATTTATAGAGGTCTAAGTTTCATTATTACACTTAGGCCCAAAAGTGAACCATAATATCAAATTGTCCCCCAAGTTTTCCAAGCTATCTTCCACGTTCGAGTTTACTCCTTTGGATCTCGATTGTGCACTTTAAAGCTCCATTTGTTGTGTCTATTAAATCTATAGCTTGGGTAATTGTGACTAAACCATGAATGCTAGGTCTAGCACTATTGGCGCTACCCGATATCATATCACACAGGGTTAGTGTGGTTAAACCTAGGTGTATTTGAGTATTTGTAACCATTAAAAATCGTTTATTAACGTAGAGATTATGTTCATACTCTAGAGTAGATGCAACAACCCTATTTGAGTTAAAACCCTAATGAAGTTTCACTCATGGATCCCACATAGATATTAACATATAAATTTAAAGTGATAAATCTATAAATATCATACCACTGATATAATCTTCCAATTGATGTAAAGTAATGATCAATAATCGTGAATCTATACACTTGTGTTTACAGAGAGAAAATACGTATAAAAACCCTTAGGTTAAAATTCTATAATAATAATAATGGTAATATATCCTCTCAAACTAAATTATTTATGATATTTATATAGCATGGGTGTAAGTCCAATAGCAGAAACATTGGATTAGGTTGTCGCTCAATATTGGAGGGAACACTAGATGAACCATCTAGTGACAAACGAAACATATGGTCTACCGTCTGTCACCTCCACTATGCAGTGAGATTCCAGCCAAGCGAAAGTTTTTGGGCAAACCACCTTGTCTCTGATGAGATGTCTCTTGAGTCATCTGGTCTTTGGACCTATCCAGTTTTATATCTACTGGGCGATGGATTAGAAAAACTGCCTGTTTGTGGGAAACTCGCCAAATCCACCACCTGACTTGGCATTCTTCTCGAGTGACTTTACTTTTGGGTAATGGGCTTGGACGAGTCATCTTGTGACAGAAGAAACGTCCAAGAATCCTACAAAACTTTCCCCTTTTCTATACAATTGCTCCAAAATTCCACATGCAAATACTTATAAAGCACATTAAAATAACCTATTGTTACTCAATAACATGCATTATTTCCCAAGTTTTAAGTGCAATATGTGACATAAAATACCATCACATCAACATCCTCAAACTAAAACATTTTCTTGTTCTTGAGCAACAACTTGTACACATTAAATACTTAAAACACCCCTAGTACACAACTCAATTCACCACAATAAATTAGTGAGCATTCATATCACATTGGCTAACTGTATCTATTCACACACTACAATTTTTTTGAGTGAAATACTGAAAAACCTTTCACAAGGTTTGTGTCCCCTAGAACTATTACATTAACTTATTCACTACTGATTAAAGTATCGACTTGATCTCACTATAAAGAAGTCCCACACTTAAAGATTTATGTACATTGGGACTAGTAAAGTATCATCTCACACTCAGAAAGAAATCTAATTATGTACACTTATGTACACAATAGCCACAGGCTTACCCATATCAATTACAACTCAGTTTTTAGTAGTTGACCTAAATCACGTTAGTACTTTGTTTGGCTTATAATGACGATTTGAGTGCTGGTACAGCATAATTTGGGAACTTAGTGACTGAATCAGGTTCTTCCATTACCCCCACTTTTTCTCTTTCATCATTGACCTTTTAACAATCTTCATTTATTAGTACTTGGCCTCAAGCCCCTTAATATGCAACCTGAAGTCCTTCCCCTTTTTTGTATACTCTCTACACATAATGTTATGCGTATTGATATATGTATCTTTTTCATTTTTTTTTCTTTTCTATTATTTTCCTTTGTATGATAAAGCTACATGGTAGCCACCCTCAACCTAAGATCAAACTTAGGTTGAATACACGTTACTCACTAAAGGACCAGGGCCAAGACAGAATGACTACCATGTATTATTTCACAGTATTTTCTACACAGCTTCCCTATACTTAGGTTACAATGCCTAAATATAGGTGCATAATATCCAATAGAGAATTAGGGCCATAAAAACTACTTCTCATTTTTATTCTTCTTTTTGTCAGGGGTAATGCAATGGTTTGTTTTAGAAAGATATTAAAGGGGTCAGCTTGGAAACTCAACACTTATGTGATGACTCTTTTAAGGCTTTTGTGACTTATCAAAGAAGGCCTAGGATCATTTTCATATCATCCTACTTCCTATATAGTTAAAATATGAACCAAGCAAGTTCTAGATATTATATACACAAAAAGGTTATACTAAATTACTCTACCACACCTACAAATAGACACTCATCTTAATATAAACTTGTTCAGCAAATGGGTTCAGGAATACAAACACAATTAATTACACCCATTCTATACAACTTAGAATAAATATAATCAACAGTTGAAAGAAGTCAACAAACATCTTGATACTAACATTTTGTTATTTACATAGGTATCAAAGTTTAATGAAATACATCAAAATAATAAAAAAAATACATCAGAATAAACCTAACATGTCAGTTCTCCTAGATAGCATGCCTGAGGGAAAAGATTCTAGCAACAAAAACCCTCAGTCGCACAAAACAAATACAAGGTACACCTTCTCCTACACATAAAATGTTGCATAATCCCCAAAGCAAGACATATAAAATATAAAAGTATAAGAAAAGGATGTGTACCTTAATATTTCCCACTGATTTGGGTTGCCTCCAAATAGTGCTTGTTTTAACGTTGTGGCACAATGAAATCATCTTGATTACTCAGACGGTCTCTGCGAATGATGACACTATATCCTCAATACGATTAATTCTTGACAAATTAGTATTCTCAGTTTGTGAGGGGCATTTTAGCTATTGAAGAAATCCTTGAAGGCGTTATCATACGCAAAAAATGATCTAATAAATTTGAAATAATTAAACGAGGAGTTGTATGAGGTGAAAATCTCATGTATGATTCTACTTGATCCATAAAGTGCATTCCTTCTATAGATTTGTGAAATTTCTTGATGTGTTGCCTATTTTCTTTAAAATAACTCTTTTTTTCATTTTCCAATTCTGCTGCTCCTAATGGGAAAACTGTTGTGAACAGGTAAGGGCCTACCATTTCTACTTTAGCTTACCTAGGAATAGTCACAGTCCTAAATTAAACAGCAGCACAATATCTCCTGAGTTGAAATCTCTCTACTCAATTCGTTGATCATGATACTTCTTTATTTTCTCCTTATATATTGATGCCCTTACATAAGCCTTACTACAAAACTCATCCAGTTTATTGATTTGGTCTAGTCGTAGTTTGAAAACTACGTCGCAATTTAAATTCACCCTTTTCTGTGCCCATATTGCCTTATATTTGAGTTCTAATGGAAAATAACAAGAATTCCCATACACCAGTAGAAAAGGGGACATACCTATCGATGTTTTAAACATAGTTCTGTAAGCTCACAAGCGTCATCCAACTTATGGGACCAATCTGTCCTGGTGGAATTCACAGTTTTAGCCAAATTTGACTTGATCTCTCTATTGGAAACCTCCACCTGACCACTGGTTTGAGGATTATACGGTTTTTCCACCTTGTGTTGTTTCACCCCATACTTATCCAACACTGCTACGAAGGCCTTATTACAGAAGTAAGAGCCTCCATCACTGATGAATACTCTTGGGGTCCTAAATTTGGTAAAGATATCCTGCTAAGAAAATCCACAACCCTCTTTCCCTCATTTTCAGGTAGGGAGACAACTTTAACCCACTTCGACACATAATCAACAGCCACCAAGATGTACTTTTACTATAGGAACCCACAAAAGGGCCCATAATGTCGATACCCCATACATCAAAGAGCTCAACTTCTAGGATAGGAGTCAAAGGAAGTTCATGCTTGAGTGAAGCATCTCTTTTCATCTAGCATAGTTTACATGCCTTTACAAACTCATATACATCACGATGTATTACAGGCTAAAAATAAACACACTGTAGGATTTTCTATGCAGTCCAAGTACTCCCGTCATGCCCTCCAACTAGTGATAAATGGCATGCTTCAAGAATATCTCCTATTTCTATTTTTGGTACACATCGTCGTATCATACTATCTGCACATAGCCTAAATAAGAGGGGCTCATCCTAAAAGTATCTTTAGGCATCATGGAAGAATTTACGTCTAGCATACCATTCCATGTCTTCTGTTATGATGTTGCTGATTATGAAATTGGAAAAGCATACATACAATGGAGATCTATCTGCCTTACTAACCATGACCCTCTCATCATAGAAAGCATCTTTAATTTTTGCATCCACTTTTTCTCTCCCATCTACCTCTAGTCTTGAAAGTTGATCAGCCACTTGGTTTTCACACCCCTTATGGTCTATCACCTCAATATCGAATTCTAGTAAAATCGATATCTAGCAGATTAACCTAGGTTTATTATCTCTTTTGTCCATGAGATATCTCATGGTTACATAATCAGTATGCACTACCACTTTGGTGCCTAGAAGGTAAGATCTGAATTCCTCAAATGCATAAACCACAGCAAGTAACTATTGCTCAATAACGGTGTATTTCTTTTGTTATTCGTTCAAAGCTTTGCTAGAATAATAGACAGGCTGAAAAATGTTCTCCCGTTTCTTCCCAAGCACATCTCCCGGTGCTACACCACTAGCATCACACCCCTTCCGGCAACGGTACCAAAACTTAATAACGCCTAAATTACACCTCATATTAAAGTATAAGCAATTGTTGGTCAAATATAGAACCCAACTAGGTTGGGGTCAATCCCACAAGGAATATGGTATTAGATTTATGCCTAATAATAGTAGTTAGTCAATTAGGGTTTATTTCTAGCAGCGAACATAAATTAAATGGAGGGATGTATATATGAAAGTATTTGTTGCAATTGCTTGTGATTTATAAAAGACTTCAAGTGTTTAGACAATCTTGATTTATTTTTACTAGGGTTTAAATTACCTTCGGAGTGTAGTATTATATGATTGTGCAATCTTTTCTATGCAAAGAGTTAAGTACAAAGGCAATACTATTCATCTAAGTATTTTTCAACCTTTAATTAGAGATAATCTTTTTTAAACCAGGTTAGGGTTGCGAAAGAGTGAGTTATACTTATCATGATAACTCAAGATGATTTCTCTTTCTACAGAAGAAACCATTAGACGAGGGTTAACGCCCCAAATTCCTTAGCATAATCTCAGCTACTAGTTTTAACCACAGGGCTAGTGTTAGTTTAACCTAAGAATTTTTATTGTTTGTAACTGCTAATAATCATTTATTACATAGATATGTTCAAATGCTAGAGTAGATGCAAAAACCCTATTTGAGTTACAACCAAATGAAGTTTCACCCATGATCCCACAACCCTAGAGTTGAGGGTTTATCCACTCATTGATATTAACATAAAATAATAGAGCAATAAATTAGTAAATATCATACCACTGAAATAATCTTCCATTTGATGCAGATCAATGATCTTGAATTTCCATACTTGTGTTTACAGATAGTAAATATGAATAAAAACCCTTATGTTAAAAGTCTTTGATAATAATAATGCTAATATATCCTCTCAAAAAAACCTAATTATTATATTTATAGAGCATGGGTGTAAGTGAAATATCATAATATTGGATTAGGTTGTCGCTCAGCATTCGATGGAACTCTAGACGAACCGTCTGGTGACAGAATGACCTTCTGGTCTACCATCAGTCACCTTCACTATGCAGTGAGATTTCAATCAGTCAAAAGGCTTTAGGTGAACAATCTTTATGGTGAACAATACTTCTGGTTTACCATAAGTCACCTCTGGTTTATGGTGTTTTCTACTTGACATTGTTGATGTGTCTTCTTCCTTCTGCTTTGAGCTCCTAGAATCCCTCAAATTTTCTGCTTTCTTTATCAAGTGGATAATTTTCTATGTAATTTTCTAGCTTGTTTCCTTCCCTACGATTGTATTGTATATTTTCTGCCTATCTAAAAGGATTCTCTATATTTCTTGAATATGTGTTATAATGTTTTATAATGTTTTCCAGATTTCCTTTATGATACTGCATAAAAGCAAAAAAAAAATTGAATAATGAACCTAGGACTATGATGTTGTTTATAATGTCTACATATCATTAGAATAGTTATTGTGTCTATCCTAGTGTTAGTAGTCTCATCTATTTCCTTGTCTGCTGTAAAAATCAAATATACCTTGTCATCTTTTATAAAAAATGCATAGGAACTTCTCCCTAGGTCTGCTATGGATGCTCCATTTGTATTTTATTTTATCCATCCTGGAGGTGGTAGTTCCCATTAAAATTTAGTGATATTTTCCTTTGGAGAATATTCTATAAGTTCCTTTATTATGTCCAGCCATGTATTAGCTAATCTCTTGGCCGGTCTCCTTACCCTTAGGAGCATATGTAATGTTTTTGTAACATTGTATATGACTTTATGTGTAGGAGTCATGATGTCTTCAGGTTTACTTGAGTTTCTCCTTCTTTATAGTTCCCATACTATTATGCTAGGAATAGCGTTATAGTATAGTTTCATGATTTGTTTCAAAGGAGTTTCCCATTTTAGTAAATTACTCCCTTAAGTCCAAGTTTTCTATGATGAGACCTGTAAAAGAGCAAAACTAGGACCTAATCCTATTAGCATTTTGGGATTTTAGAAAAAGGTGGGATTTTTGTCTCATATTTGGGGATTTTGCAACACTAATATTTTAAGGGCAATGCTACCCGCATCTCCTTATTCTGTCATTCACTGGGACCTTAAATTTCCATAATCTCAACATGAAAAAAGGAAATTTTAAGTAGAAGCCCTTTTATCTAGATGTACCTTAGAGTTGATTTGGGTTCTCCTTATACCTAATGTATCCCCAAACTAAATTAATTGTAAAATACCCTTTAGATTCCAAATTTCACCATGGTTTATCCAATTCTTCCTCCTGGAGGGGTTTAATTTCATTAATGATATATTTAGCTAACTCCTCATTAAACATCCTCTCACTATCCTATCTTCCCTATTTGATAATTTCTTGTACATTTTGAATATCTTCATAAATGGTAAAGTCATCTAGAATGATGTTGTATAGAGCACCTGAACCAGTCTAATTATCATACAACCATTGTGTTATCCCATCTTAAGTTGCCACTAGTTTTCTGCTCAATTAGGTCTATTTCTTGTAACATTTGCTTCCATATCTGTGAACCATTGTACTTTGTCTTTCATATCACAAAATTTTTATTCACTTTCTTGCAATACTTGTTACTTATATAGGCACTCCAAATAGTGGTCTTTGTTCTAAAATTCCACCATAACTTACAAAACAATCTATTGAGACATCTTTCATGTTTCTGAAACCAATCTCCCATTCTTTTTCACAAAAACATAGGTTATTCCACCTTACCGAATGTCTGTTTCTTCCTTCTATGCAATTACTCAAGAAATTCCATCATCCTTTGAATTTGATTTACCAAATTAATAAGAGGATTCATCACTTATAAATAGTGAATAGGAATACTCTGAAAAACATGCTTAATCAATACATCTCTTCCTCCATACGATAGTAACTTTCCTATCCAACTCTGCAAATAGTACCAATTTCCTATAGTATAATTTTAGTCCTCTTATAGAAAATTAGGCACCTTAAGTAGGTGAAAGGAAAATCCCATCTTCTTATAATAATAGCTACTTCTGCTTTTATTACAGTCCCCATGCTCACCTTTTCATGAAGTTATATAGCACTCTTCTCCTTATTAATATACTTCCCTGAGATATTCTAATATTCATGTAGCTTCTGCATGATCATATGTATTGTTCTCACTTTTACTTTGCATAGTATAATCACAATATCTGTAAAAGCAAGATGGTTTATCATAGGACTACCTCTAGGCATTCCAAATCTTCTAAAAGATCTGTCCTCCATTATGGACTTTAGTGCCTTTGACAAAACATCTGCAACTAAGATGAATAGAGTAGGAGATAAAAGATCCCCTTGTTTCAACCCCTTGTAGAAGTGAAAAAACCTTTTGGTTTGCCATTCATCAATATAGATTACCAATTATTACTGATGATTTTGTTCATCATATCTATTAGCCTTTCTAAAACCCCAATTTTCCCTAGCACCTTTTCAAATACATCCATGACACTCTATAATGTGTCTTCTTTATATCCATCTTTATCACTAAGTTGGGTGGTTTCCCTTCTTTTGTATCACAGTAATGATCTCTTGTACTAAGAGTACATTTTTAGTAATGCTCCTTCCTTGTAAAGAAAAAAACAAGCTAGTTCTGCTGATATTAAATCAGGTAGAACCTTTTTAAGTCTCTCATGAATTCTTCTTGTGAAAATTTTTATTAATAAGATTACTCATGAATATGGGTCATATGTCTGAAAAATTCTTCACCTCTAGCTTCGTTCGAACTAACACCAAATTTAAGTGATTCTGAAATATTGGTAACATTAATCCACAAAATAAATCTACGACCATCTCATATATGTCATCAACAATTATGTCCCAAGTGTCTAGATAGAAGCCTCCTATCATACCATTTAGCCCTGCTGCACTGTTTCTGTTTAGCCCTATAATTGCCTCTTTGACTTGTTATTCATCTGGTACCTTTTCCATCTCATAATTCTTCTTAGTGATTGTGGTGAAAATTTTTTTTACTAAATCAAACTCTGTAGTGTATTCTTATTTGGTAAACGACTATTAAAAAAATCGTACATCTTCCTATGTAATTTCCTATTGGTCCTCCAACCACTTTCTAATTTTATTTTGGATTCTGTTGATTCTCAATCTTGCTGTTCATCCTTGACTTGTATATGAAAAAACTTTGTGTTTCTTTCCCCATCGTTAAACCATTCCTTACCAGCATTTTGTTTCCAGGTCTTCTTCAATACTCAAATGTCTATTAAATTGATCTTGAACTTTATAAACTCATTCTATGGTGCTTCCCGATGGCAACGCTTCAAATTGTTCCTCCTGTACTTTTATGATTTCTTCCAATGTAGAAATTTCTTGAAAGATGTTCCCATAAGTAATTTTACTCCACATCATAAGATATTTCTTCTTCTTTTTAATCCTATGATGATACAGTGTAAAGTGATTTGCCTCAAAGTTAGCCTTCTAGTTTTTCCTGATGACTTCCATGAAAGACTCCCCATTTAGCCAAAAATTTAAATACCAGAAAGCATTAACAATATGACCTCAGTCACCTTATATATTAGAAACATTAGTACATGATCAGACCCACATCTAATCCCTCATATAGGCATAACAAAGAAAATGATAATGTACACCCACACGAGAATCGTGAAATAATCAACCTAAAATACCCTTAGCTCACTAATTTCCCTCAACCCAGAGCATGATTTATATGATAATCCAAAACCTTAGCAAAGTCTAAGAAAAGTTAATTCATAGCCTACCTCAAAGCCTAGATGCAAGTCTCTATCAAGATAAAACCAAAATAGTACTAAAAATTCCCATGACTCAACTGTCATATATACAAGAGCCACTCTAAAACAAAATCCAAATAAGAACATAAAAGTATCTAAATTCTATGTGAAAGATAAAAATACAAAATATAGATTATAGATGAATTTGGGTTGGTCTTCAAAGGTAAAACCTCACCACAACTCTAACAGCATTAGCTTGCACGATCCTCTACTTGAGAATTCAACTCGTACCTAGATCTATATTAAAAGGATTCAGATAAGTAAAAGTGACTATGGTCCATAAGTACTCAGTACGAATCATAAATTAACTGAGCTTAAGTATAACTAAATCACGTAAAGTACACAATGGCCATCTACAGTTAGGAAATTATCCAATGGCTCAATATCAATATAAAATAAGGTAATTCATCATAACTCAAAAGTTTAACCTCAAGAAATAATACATGAACAAAGATATAATGCATTTAATGATAAAAGATGATATGCGATGAAACATGCACTCCAATATACATCCTCCGACCATATAACATCCAGGGAAGGATTATCATATATTCCATGAACTGGTTCCTTCCATTGGGATGTGATAGATGTTTATTCATGATATTGATATTATCTTGGACTTTCTTGATTATTGGATTTATGATAATGAAATAACAAAATCCATTATTGCTTCTGATTGAGCTGGAATAGGGATGATAATTATGGTTTTGTGGTTACCAGTTACCTCGATCTATTCATTCAAAACCTATCCTACAAGTCCATTCCTTAGTACACATAATGTACCCTTCACATCGTAGATGAACGTGTGTATTGGGAATTATAAAGTTTTAAAGGACTCCATACAAGAGTTAGTGGCATAACAAGCGGGACTTTCTTATAAGTCGTGTCTTAAGCCAAAAAAGGATACAATCACCTGAATAGACTAGTGATGACATTATAGTTGTGATATAAATGAGATGATTATGGACTAGTTATGAGTTGATATACATATTTTAGGTCTAATCATTTAAGAATATATCCCACTAGCCCATTCGTAGGTACCCAAGTTGTACCTTTTTCACCGTGAGTGGACTTATGTATTCTGAATTGACACAGATGTTAGACTTATGTAGTGTTTATGTTTAGAACTAAAATATATATTAGAATTAAGTAGGTTTTTTTTACCTTGTACTTCTTCTTCAGAATCCATCCGACGAGCCTATTTCTTAGTTCATATTATGTATCCTTCATACCGCAGGTGGACTTGTGTGTTAGGGACTGAGCGGGCTGTTAAAGGACACCTTCCATGATTTAGTAGAATGAAGAGTGAGATGTTCCCATGAATCCATAATTTACTCAATAAGAGAGGTTTGTGATGTGTCACATATTTATGGCACTATCATTGCTTAAAATAAGGGATTATTATGAGTTTTCAATAATGTTTTTGTAAATATAATGTGGTTTGTTCAATTTTTGCAAAAAAGTCCTTGAGGGACAAGGGTTAAAATGAGCAAAATTTGTGCAAGGTCATACCTTTGTGGTTCGATCCATAATAATAGTCATGGGGAGTGATGAGAGCTTATGAAAAAGGGACATGACCCCAGGTATTCCTGAGAGGTTATCATGAGTCATATATGGTAGCATGATATAATGAACCTTCTAGTTATTTTTACGATTTTGTATTTTCTTGTATTTTAGAGATTTTGTTAGTGACTCTAAGTCATTTGACACTTATCGGGACTAGTGGTTCATTTCCTGGGTTGTTCATTTGGT
>JBDJHY010155484.1:0-12754 GCA_039654485.1 Withania somnifera
TTATTTTTGTCTAGTTAGATTATTGGTGCGCTTTCAACGGTTCCCTAAATTATTTTTAGGTTCCTTGTGAGAAGTTAGTTTTTGGCTATTTTTTGTTTAGTTTGGGTTGAGGTCTTTTTTGCTTAAAATATCCCGGATAATCATTTCGATGATTCCTTTAAGTCCAGAATATCGTTTCCCTACTGTGTGCTTATTTGGTTTGCTAAAATTCGTGCCTGATTTCATTTAGAGCACTTATTTGGAGCTTTTCAAAATTGCTAAAAATAGTTGCTTTTGGTGGCAAAGTTGCAGGTTCAGCGCCTTTATCGGGATCATGTAGTGTAGGTCACGATTAGAAAAGTCTAGATTCTTGTTCAGTTCACTTGCGTAGTTCTATATTCCTAGTCATCACAATCGTATAGTCCTTTATCGCAATAACGTGTGTCTGGAAATTTATTGACCATGATTTTGTTGTATTTGGTTGTGATATATAAGGGTTAGGACCCTAATGGTCATTGTCACAAGGCATTTCGAAACGATCAGATGCATGCGTCCAGTTCCTACATATACTAGTTCCAGTAGTTGAAGAAGATTTAAAATCATTTTTTTCTAGTTTTTTCTCTAGTTCTTTGTTAGATTTTAGAGTTTTCTCTTGGGGATTACTAGGGAATTCTAGAGCATGCTCGGGGATTGTTTGGGTGTTTGTTTATATCGGGTTTAACGGTCGTTTCTCCCTTATTTTCCCTATTTATTCCTTGCAAAATTTTCCTTTTTACCTAAGCTTTGTTTGGACAATTGAGGACCTTCCAAAGGTCCAATTGAGCTCATTTTTAAACCATGAGTTCCTTGAGATGCGACCTTCATCTCTCTATTTTTTAGCTTATTTTTATAGGCCATAGGTCCCATAAGCCGCTTTTTGGGCCAATTTTTTTACATGGTTTGTAAATTGAAATACGGGTGTCATTTTTCATCTTTTGACCCTTGAATATGTAATTTGATGATTCATTAGGGTTTTGTCTTGATCAAAGCTTCAAGTTGGTATTATACACTTATCGAGGATTTTAGCCAGCCTCCAAGTCAGTTGGGCTTATGTTTTGTGAGCCTGGACAATTGTGGGGTACTTGTGTAATGTGGATAGTTGTGTAGGATATTAGGTTTGCAACCCTATTTTATTAATTTCTCAGCTATTTACCTGCTCTTGGGGTTCTTGCGGAGTTATATAGAGGGTGTTGGATTATGTTTGGATGTCATGGCATTCATGCTGGTGGCCTTGGACCCTAGTGGATGTGTTAGGCCATGACGAGACTCGGTGAGAGATATTAGTTCTTAGATTGTAGCTTCTTTTCTATGCTATTGCACTATATATTTATTTACTATTCTTGTGTTGTGTTCATGTATTTTATATATTGAGGTGTGGTAAGATAAGCACGGGCGCGACCAGGGGCTATGGTAAAGGGGGTCTCATCGAGCAAAACTAAAAACTAGAAAAATTTATTGGCTGAAGGGTCATGTTACATATATGTATACATGTTCCACGACCGCCAGGTGGTATGATGCTATTTTCTAAATATAACCAGAATAAAGCTTCAACTATCGTAGGGTTCTATCTTTGGCACTTAGGGGCGAGACCCCGTTGTAGATTTTTTATGAGGCACTGACCTCCGTGCTGCAGCCCCCTACTATTAATTATCAGGCATGGACCATTGGGGCGCTGGCCCCACAATTGATTACCAGGCACAACCTCCGAGGTGCGACCCCCTCTATTGATATGAGGTGTGGACCTCAAGGCCATGGCCCTTGCAATTAATTTTGAGGAGTGGACCTTCACGGGGTTCCACTATTTATTATGAGACACGGTCCCCACTTTTGATTTTTAGGCATGGACCTCCGGATGGTGGTCCCCATTATTGATTATCAAGCCCAGATTTCTAGGGCATGGTCCCCACTATTGATTTCGATGCTCGGACCTTGGGACGCAACCTCTATTGTGGATTTTGAGGCATGAACTTCTAGGTTGAGATGGTTATGTTGTAGTCTACTTTTCCCATCCCAGTTTATTTATTCTATTTTGCATTATTTATGCTTTCTGAGATTAAGGGGGATTCACAGTGAGTTCTTACTTGTATTGGTTGTAACCACCGATGGGATGGGGTGTCAGGTAGGTTTTGTACGTTTTATTTTTATTTGTGAATAGTGTTCAACTATCGCTTCAGTACTAGTATACTCAAATGGCGTTCAGCCATGCTTTCTATGGTTTATTTATCGGTACTATGCGATAGTTGGATGCTCTTGTGCGACAACCGTGCATAGGCTTACTTTCTTAGATTACGTACTATCCTTTTTTTATTAGTAGTTAGCATCTATACTTGTTACCAACTCTATCTGCATAGTTAGTTTCGTACTGCTTACCTACTGTAATTGACTTATCTTACTTTCCTCGGTGTTACATTACTTTAGACCAGTCGGTTTATAATGCTTACTAGGTCCTTGTGTTTTGGTATTCACATTGCACTTCTAAACTATTTTCGTGGGGTAGATACCAGTATGGGTCATCAGATATGATTTGATCATGCTAGGTAGATTATTGTCTTAGGAGACTACATTGAGCTTTTGTGTTCGAGGTGATCTTGGTACAAATCTTTGCAATGTTAGCCTGTAGTGCAGCTAGAGCATCTCAGAGAATCTAAATATCATGGGTCCTTTAACTGATCAAGCCTCATAGGAATCCTTGCCTCATGAATATCAATATATGCAGTAGTCAAATCTATCTCCATATAAGATTCAACCTAGAGTCTCTACTCGATGCCTTTCCCTTCCTGCTGCATGACCTGAAACCATACTCTTAATGACCTAGTAGGGTCAATCCTCTGTGGTATGCTTCTTCTAAACTAGCTTTACCAAAAAAATCTAATGGAATCGACACCTTATCATACTCATATATTGCATACTTTGGCACTACTGACACTGGTGGCATAAAATATGGTATTTTGGTGGTGGATGGATCAGGAATATCAGGATATGCTGAATTTGTGGAATAAAGGGCCTTACCCAATGGCACAATAGCTGCAGGCTAAGATGGAGGTGCCCCAATAGAAAAGGACAATGTAGAGATAACTAGTGGAGGCTGACATACAACCAACCGTGTTATCATGTGTTGCATACCAAATAAATCCTTCTACCTCACTACCGGGTTAGGTACATCTTCTATCAGAGCGATATTGATGTAACCTTTATCTTTTTAATCCTATCAAGCTCTCTAATAATGGGTACCGCGACATCTCTAAAAATTCATGTAATAGACTAGCATAAGCGTAAGTCAAGGCCCATAGCCACTGTGCAGTATTGAATCTGAGCTATAACGTGGGCCACACTGATTGTGTATCCCTCTATAATACACAATGCAACACTCCTCATCAAAAGTATTAACATAACTGATTGGTGGCAACTGGTTCATATCTATTAGCCACCAGACCTTATTTGGAAATGTCAGTGAAGCCTTAGTAATCTTTTCTGTCGTAGTTACCCATGGTACATTGGCACTAATAAGAGCAATATGCTATTTTTTCCACCCTAGAACCTCTACATCATAGATCAGATATTTAATCCAGAACTAATCTCATACATGTTGCATATTCTTGTCATACTACGCTGTCAGTGTGTGAAGCGAGGAGTCAAGCTTAAAAAAAGATCTATAGATGGTGGTCTATGAAATGTAAACCAAGTACCCTCGAACATGGACTTTCATTATCAGATGCATGTCCTGTGTGGTCTTTATAACCCTCTTAATAGAATTCCTCTTAAGGTATTGAACATAGGAGCTATGTAGTTTATGTAGAACTCACGTATTGGAGGCGGGGAGCAATAACCAACAGACTTTGTAAGCCATCTCTACTGTAGCTGCTCAAACTGTTTGTGAACCTCGGGTAGCAGGAGCATGATTTTCAATCCAAACTATGGATTCCTCAGTGAATTTCTTCTTTGGATTTCACCTTACTGACATTCAAATCTATCATTATTTCAATATTTATCACCCAATATAGTCCATCTATCTCTAATAGCTGCAGTTACATGCTCCTCCAATGTGAATAATCAAAACCAGTATCAGCAGGCTCTTGAAAACCAACCTCTTCTTCCTATGTCTCAACTTCCAAACTAACCTCATATGCCCTTCTACCTCCTAATTGGAGCTTTATGAATCCTCATTATCCTGCTCATCATGACTATCACCTTCTCCGGCCTCCTTACAATGGAAAGATGCAATGTCATGTGGTGTTAGTACAAGTTTTTCCTCAAACAGTCCTTATGACCTAGTCTATTGGACTTTTTGTGTAAAAACTAGTACATTGTATTCAACCTGAGACCCACTAGATTGTGAGCTATCATCCCCTAAATTATCATGTTTGAAAGCGGAGGAGGTAGGGGTGGTTCTACCATTGCACGCTTAATACAAACATTGGGAGCCAAAGCACCCATGAAGGAATGAATAACCCATAAGTTAGTGCAAAAATGAAAAAACGAAGATAAAATTAAAGCAACAAATTGTTCAGGATAGGCCCAGGTATGGCCCATATGGTGGGGTTACAGACCATTGTATTAGTCGTACCCTTGGCCATTTTAGTGAAGTTTCAAATATTTTTTAGTTGTTGGGTTATGACCCCCTTCACTATCTGTATGTGAGAGACACAGATCGTACATGTGATGGTACATCCCTAAGAACATTTAACTTTGCTAAGGTCATGTGCATGAGCGACCATATGGGTCAGTACATTGAATTTATAGTCCATATGGTTGATTTTTCTACTTTGTCAAGAATAATTTTGGTTAAGTGTATCTCCCCTGTTTGATGTACGGATTGTATGGTCATCCCATGGTCTGTACCCCCAACCATATGGGGAATAGTTCTTACAATTTAAAACTTTTCAAATGGTTTTGATTTCAACAACTTTTATTAAGTATAATATATCTAATTCGCTTTGTATGTAGTTTACAAGTGCATGGTTGCCTTCCTAATTCATTCATCTCAATAAATGATAGATTTGATACTTTACAAATCCCAACATACATATAGAATAAAATGAACGTTCATATGGTTCACAAGTGATGCATGACCCTTAAGTCTACATTTACCACACATCTAGGTTACTCAAACTTCACCTGCTATCAAAAGTGGAATGATAGATTTTGTTGGCTATAGGCAAAAAAACCTCGAAGTCACTTTTTACGTGTAATGAAGTTGTAATTCCCATGTCTCATAGGGTGCATAACAATTAGATCAATATCCCATCCAATTTTGATAATATATCTATATATTTAAATATAAGAACCATTTTTCAGACAATTAGAATTCTAAACTAGCATTTATGCAATATAAACACAAATCCAACAATTCCCTTAAGATACCCACACAAATAATCAAACAATATAAAGCTTTTGAGAAATGAATAAATCTAACCAGAGTCTACCCATAAACCAATCGAAGCCCATAGAAAATCGCTCTAAAATCTATTTAAGAATAGTAAAACACTTACTTTGATATGGTGGATTAGAATACGAATGTGGGATGATGAAGTTCTTTGTGACTAATAGAAAATAAAAAAAAAAAAACCTTATCTTAATATACAAAAAAGGGTGTGGGTATCGGTGCCTATAAGTGTGGGTAAAGATAGGAAAAGAATCATGGATAGAAATTGAGTGTTTTGAGAGAATTTATGCTACAGGAGTTGGATGGAATTAGAATTGTTATAGTTTAAGGTAACCGACAATTTCTAGGCTTTAAATAGGTTAGAAACCTTTTCTAAATCAAATAAGGGGTTGGTCAGGTAGGGTAAGGGTATAGGTCAAACTAACTGTTTTGGGTTAATTTAATTGATTGACCCAGTTGGTACGGGCTAATGCATAAGCCGTTCCAAGGCACGACTCGTGGGGTGATAATTAGACATATTAAAAAGGAAAATACTTATCTAGGGTCACGATCACTGGTACAATCCATACCACAAGAGAATGTTCTGTACCCATGATCATATGGCCTTGGTGACTTGTTTCTCCTATTGGCACAAGCAACCCCACTGACTATATAGCCTATGTATAATTCCTGTGATAGTTTGTGGGGTCCTTATTCCCAAAATTTGCATTTATTTAATACCAATGTATTTTACAAATGAGCAAGTAATTACTCAATAAAAACAAAACTCTTAACTGTTACATATAGAAGAAGTCTTGGGTTTCCTCCCAAAGAGTGACTAATTTAACGTCACTACATGACACATGCTTCATGACAAATAAGATTCATTGAGGTTGTGCTCCTCAACAACTCTCACCTCTTATGGAGCTCCAACGTATAAATTCACTTGCTATCCATTCACCTTAAATTTGAGCCTATTTTCCATATTGAGCTTGATTGCACCATGAAGAAAAGATTGTTCCATAATGAAAAGGCCAAACAACCTAGACTTCAGCATATGTGGAAAGAAGAAAATAATTGAATTAAGGAGTAGGACCCTATCACCAGGAGTGAAAGTTCTCTTTTGGATCACTGGTCATGGTATAATTTTATGATCTCCCTTGGAGTACCAAATCTTGCAAAGATATTCTTATTAAGTAACGAAGTCACACTTTTTCCATCATTATGTGGAAAAGCAACAAATTCAACCTCACATTGGAACTTAGTTAATGGAAATAAGTGTATACTCTATTCATTATGGTCTCAAAAATAGGCCGATGAAGTCAACGTCCCATACATCGTACAACTCTACCTCCATGATTAGGGTAAGAGAAAGTTGATGCTTTCTCAAGATGCCCCCATACCTATGACAACGGTCACAGGATTTAGTATAATCATGAGCAAGTTTGTATATAGTGGTCCAATAGTACCTACATTTAATGATCTTGAGAGAAATACAAATGTCGCTATGGTGACCATAAGTAAGGCATGAAACCTCATAAATACTTATCATCTCAGCCTCTAGGACACACCTCTAAATAATACTATCAACAAACACCCTAAAGAGATAAGGCTTGTCCAATAAATATTTCCTCACTTCATTCATGAACTTTTTCTTTTGATCGAAATTCATATTTGTAGGCACAACGTTAGAGGAAAGGAAATTTGTAAAATATGCATACCACGACATCAAATAATTAGATATAGCCAAAAGATGCTCATTTGAAAAGGTGTCAGCAATGTCAATTCCCTCAGATACTATTTTACAACCTCCAGTCTGCATAAGAGATCTGCAACCAGATTATATGTTCTTTTTGGTCCACCACCTCAAATTCAACTCCTAAAGTAATAAGATCCACCGAATCAACCTTGGATAGCATCCTTTTTAGTCATTAAGTACTTCAAGGTGATACATGTGGATGATCACCTTTGTTCAACAAATAAGCACAAAATTTATCAAAGAAAAACACCATGACCAATAACTCTTTCTCTACCTTTATGTAGTTCCTCTTAGAAGGATTCATGACTATACTAGCATAGTAGATTGGATGGAATATCTTATCTTGATTTTGGACTAGGATAGCTTCTAGCGCCGCTCCTCTAGCATCACACATGACTTTGAATGGTAGTGACCAGTATGGTTCCACAATAATTGGGGAAGACAGAAGATTTTCCTTAAGGAACTCAAATGCCTTCAGACACACATCATCAAAAAAAAGGTAAAACTTCACCTGTTGTTTCAAGAGCTTGCACATTAGGTATGAAATCATAGAAAAAATCTTGTTGAATCACCTATAAAAACTAATATGCACAAGGAAACTTCGAATACCATTGAATAAGACTAGGGGTGGCAACCTGGAAATTATCTCCACTTTAGCTCTATCAACCTCAATGCCCTTAGTTGAGATTTTATGCCCAAGCATAATACCCCACGAATCATGAAGTGACACTTTCCTAGTTTTGAACTAGATTTCTCTATTCACACTACTCTAGAACTCTGGCCAGATAAGCTAGGCAATCATCGAATGAGTCCCCCCATGAATGAGAAATAATACATGAAAATCTCAATCACATCTTCCAAGATATTGCTAAAGATAGCCATCATATATCACCAAAAAGTGTCGGGCACATTACAAATCACAAAGCATTCATTTGAAAGCAAATGTTTGATTTGGACAGTTGACAGTTATTTTATCCTGATCCTCTGGCATAATGGAAATATGATTGTACCCTAAATATCCATTTAGAAAGCAATACCAACCCCTCTTGACCAGTTTATCAAGCATCTGGTCCATTAATGGCAATGGAAAGTTGTATTTTTTAGTCCAACATTGAGATGTTTATAATCCATACATATTCTCTAACTAGTGACAAGCCTTATTGGTATCAACTAACTTTTCTCATCGAGCACGATTGTGATCCTTCACTTATTCAGCACACACTGACCAGGACTAGCCCACTGGCTATCATTAATGGGATAGACTACCCCACATCTAACTAATTGATAATCTTCTTTCTAAACTCCTCTTGTATAAGTGGATTCAAGTCCCTTTGATGCTCAACACTGGGATAGCATTGTGTTCTAGATAGATATTATGTGTGAAAATATCGGGAGGAATCCCAATAATGTTAGCTATAGACCATGATATGGCCTTTTAGAATCTCTCCAGGACTAAAATTAGAACCTCAACCTATGGCTCTCTCAAATTGGGTGCAAAAATCACTAACAACATGTTCCCATCTTAGAGAAACACATAGCATAAATTGGCTGGGAGAGATTTCAACTCAAGAACAAATGGCTCCTAAATAGATTCTTTGGTCATAAGAGTGACCCTATTCTTTAAGTCAAAGTCAAGCTTGTTGGGAGAATAATAGAATGACCCAGTCCATTAAGTCCTTGCTCCACATAGCATAGCCATCAAATAGAGCTGCAACTAAACATAGTATTACAATAGATAAAATCTCAACATAAACATTTCCTCAATTGGAGCTATATCTAAAACCTCGGGCTAATATATAGTATCTATAACAGACACCACTCTGAGATCACTTAGCTGATTTATCGTATTAAGAACACTGAACGTGACCTCTTCATTATTCATTATGAACTTCAATTATCCCCTCTACATATCCACCAATTCTTTTCCCTTGTCTAGGAATGGTCACCAAAGTATTATGGGCACCTGAAAATTGACTTGTAGTCTAGAATAACAAATTAATCTGGCAAGATGAAGAAATAGACCTTTACCAAGAAGTCATACAATATTCTAATGAGATTCTTCAATGTAATATTTGCTATGAGTAGATGTATAGTCAGTCATTGATATAAGAGCTCCTAAGGACCACTGATTGTACACTATAAGCGGTACCAAATATATTCTTGCACCAAGATCATAAATGCCTTAGAAAAATGAAATACTCTAATAGTGCAAGGGATTGTGAAAGCACAAGGGTATGTCTTTTTTGAAAAAGTGAACATGAAGAAATGGAACTGTGTGTAATTTATCATCTGGCTCAAAATTTACCTTTCTCTTCTTTGTGATAAGATCTTTCATGAAATTTACGTACCCATGAATCTTCTATAAAGTCTCCACAAATAAAATATTTATGGATAGCTATTTCAACATGCTCAAAATATTTATGGAGTTTTCCATCTTTCGTCTTCCTTTTCAAGCGTTGTGGGAAGCGTGGAGAAGGCCTAAGAACAAGAATAATTAGCTTTTTATCCTTCACCTTATTCTTATCTTCCCTATTATCAATAGGAAGCTTTTGTACAACCTCATCCTTATGCGTTGAGTTTGTTTTTCAATAACTTCACACTCGGTGTACAACCCTTAACATCATCCTATACATACTCAATATTAATAATAGGTTATAGTGGATCTATAATCACTTTTCAACTACTAGTTGTGATAGTTAAGCATTGACCATTATTCCAAGGTTTGACAATGGTGTTGCTTGGTAGAGTTCTTTATACCTTTGGTTTAGTGTAGTGAAAATTTGGCCCAACTATGTCTCCAACTATTTGATGGTCATGGAATGTGAATCAACAAGTTTTGTGACATTGGCAAGGTCACTCTTTATATCTTTGATCCCTATATCAGAGGACTCATCCCTCTTTAATAGATACTCAAGAATCTCTTCAACTCTAGAAAATCCACCTAATTCTCTATCTCTATCCTTTGGGGGTATATATAACCCCCCCTCCACAGTTGTTGTCTCTATGGTAGTTTTCTTTATTATAATCATCCTTTTCCTATCACCATTGTACCAGTCATGATGATCAAGATAGTCTCAACAATGGTTACCAGTGACTTGGTAAACCCCCATCTAATTCACATACTTTGCCTCATCTTTGGTGTCTATATAATAGTCATCATGAGAGGGAGCCTTGTCTTTAGAAATCATAGTGTTAACATTGTTTAATTATTTCTGGGTGACCAAGTTAACCTGTATGTATACATGATTTATCTCTAGATCATGCCCATCCTCTCTCTTCATATGATCAATAGACTTCACTTTGGAATTGACCCCATCACCCATATCATACTCTTGTTTGTTCCATGATTTATTTTCTTTTTTCACTTCATCAAGTCTTGTGGCAATGTACTAAAAATTCTTCTCTATAAATGATCCTCCCATGACTCTATCAGCTACCGTCTTAGTAGTCAAATAGATCTCCATCGAATACATACTTGAGATAAACCTCTAGTAACCCATGTTTAAGAAACTACTTCATCTTCTTCTTGAATCTCATCCAGTCCTCTATCACTGATCTCATCTCTAAGCTACAACATATTTAATGATGGGAAGAGTCGGTCAAGAAAGGCATCTCTCAATTCTATCCATGTAGTATTCAATCCACCAGGAAGCTCATTTAGCCATAAAGGTACCTCATCAGATAGTAACAGGGGGAACATCCTGAGTTATATTGTATCTTGAGTCACCTTAAAGATTTCAAACAATATATAACTGTACCTTGACAAGTGGTGGGAGTACTATGGCTCCATTTTCCTCAAAACCACCCAAATTATCATCATCAGCTAGTAGTGAGCTCCCGGGTTTAGGCTTGACATAGCCTCATGTTTAGCTTCCTAAGAAGCAACTCTTTCTACAGCTGGTATTTCAGTAGCAATGAAAATTTCCTATTAGTTTGAGCCATTTTTCTACTAGTTCTATTAATTTCCAAATCAACTAGAAACGACGGTTCACCCGAGCTTCGGGTAGAGGGCATACACTACCTGTGAACATTAAGAAAAATAAAATCAAAAAATAAAAGTAAAATTTAGAAAGTACTACAATAATAAAAGTAAAACACTATTAGACTACTTTAAGTTGTATTGCCAACAACAACGCCAAAATTTTATGTCACCCAAAACTACAACCTTTTTGAAAGAATAAACCATATGTTGTCAAATATAGACCCCAACCTAGGGTTAGGGTCAATCCTACAGGGAATGTAGTGAAATACGTCTACTAGTGCTTCACTTTGTAATAGTAAGTATTTCTGAATAAGCTAATGCATAAAAGTAAATTAGGGAGTTGAGTGTTGTGGATTTAATGTTTAACAAGGACAAATTCTTAGTTTATTTAAGTTGTAAATCAATATCGATGAAGACACTAGGGTTGTGTTTCCCATAACATCTTTACTTGGTAGGTGTTCAAAACTAGTGTTTTATCTCGGTGCTATGCATGCAAAATCTTCTAGGTTAATTACAAGTAAGGTTGTTAGGTCCTATGAGATGACTTTAAAATAATCTCCACCAGATCTCATAGTTTGTCCCATTCCCACCCCTATTATGTATCTTAGATTTGACTTACATCACCACGTCTCAAGTTAATTAGATGTAATCTCCAAATCCCTATTGTTGTTTATTTTCCTAATCTCTACCCTTGCCAGAACAAGTAAAGGATACTAGTGATTTCTTAACTTTTTCCACCAAAAGAAAACATGGAAAATGAAAAAACTAACAATACATGTACACCATCATTCAAGAAACACTAATTGATACCATGAAAAATAGTTAATGAATTCATAATAGCAATACTTATGATAATATAATATTAATTTACGTTGATGAAGATGGAATATGAAATCTTGATTCATAAACTAATGTTAAAGTCATAAAAAATACACTCAAAGTAATAATGGGTAATTAAACATACGTATGAAACAAATAATAGAGTATGTAACCATAAATAAAAACCCTATAAAGAGTATATATAGACATAAGAATCTAATCCCAAATCAAATAGGGAACATGTTCTGGCTTAGATCTAATAGATAGAGGTATGAACCATATGGTATAGTCACTATTTGTACACACTCTCATGTAACAAACTTTTACTTTTAACTTCAAATATGATCCTACGAGCATAGGTACGACTCTTAAGTTCGTGGTATGAATCGTGATAGAATATGTACCTCTCGACTTTAAATATGAATGCTTCAATTTCCAAGCTTCTCCATAACGGGCATTAGCACATAACATTTAGGCTTTCTAAGGTTTTTGCAGTAGGGTCATGCCTCATGCCTTTGAAATTTCCTTCTTAACTTAGTTGCCAATAGTTTCATGGACTTTTCTATTGATCATAGGTATAGTCTGTCCCACCGAAGCACGACCGTTATAGGAAAAATTTTCAATTCCCCTAGCCTATTTCTGAACTTTCCATATGGATAAATGTAATGACCCTCCAGGTCATTTATGATAAATGTGCAGTATCTTGTATCCTAGGGAATTTTGGTAGTTGCCTCAGGTCATTTATGACTTGCTGGGACCGATAGTTCGGATCCCTGGCAACTCGGTCGAGAATTTTCTCAAATTTTGTGTTTTA
>JBDJHY010155502.1:0-12753 GCA_039654485.1 Withania somnifera
CAAATCAATGCCAAATACTCCAATCTAATTCCCATTATATTGTTGATTAATTTAGCCGTTGGGAAAATCATTTCTTCAATTTTTTTTCGATTGGTTGACTAAAACTTCTTGTTGGTTGGCTGAAGCTATTTTCTAGTTTCAATATGGAAACACATTGGTCAACTAATTCTTGATATTGGTCGACTAATTATCCTTTTTGGTCGACTAACAACCTTCTATTTCTTTACAAATACTTTATTTTGAGCACTCGAAATGCCTAAAAAATGAGTCGATTAAACTCCGAAATGTTCCTTTGATATTTAATCACATTCACGAACACATTCTCCTATTTGTAGGAGTTCCATTAACATCGAATATTTGACTTAACGGTTCAGTCATCAATCAAAACATATCAGGACAATTCTTGTGAACCAACCTTGGTCCAACACATTTTGTATTCTAAAGATTTTCAGTAGTTATCGCAAGTCATTTATGACTTTCTGAGACCGATAATCCGGATCTATGGCGGCTCGGCCAAGAAATATCTCAAATTCCTATTGTAGAGCCTAAAACTAAGTACTCATTGACTTCAGTCAACTTTTCTTCAAAATGAGTTCAGAATTAAATACTGACAGTTTTGTTAGCTACTAAATGACAAAAAGAGTCAAGATTGACCTTAAGTTCATGTTTCAGAGTTTTTGTTTGCAATTTGTGCTAATTTGTGGATTTTTTAAGTTTAAGGCCTAATTTGGGGATTAAGAGGTATTTTGGTGTTTGGAGTTCCGAAATGGAATTTTGATGCTTCTGTCAGCTCCAAAATGGTGATTTTAGGCTAGTGAGAGTGTTGGTTAACTTACCAAATTTTGTCGTAGTTATTTTGAGGTGTTGGTTAGAATTTTATGGTTTTACGCCTAATGGTTGACTTGGTAAATATTTTTTTGAAGTGACCTAGTATCCCAATTTTGACTGCACCATTGAGTCCCAAATGTTGTTTTGGGTGTGCATGCATAGTTTGTTTCCGTGAATTTGACTCCGAACGCATTTCGAGTGGTGATTCAGAGTAATTCTTCCCTGCTTTCTGCTGTCAAAACCAACAACTGGTGTAGGTAAGCTCTTTTATGCGATCGTGAGATGTTCCCACACTATCCTGCTCCAGGCTTATGCAATCGCGATGTTCCAACATCATCATCTTATCACAATCATGATGTTGTACTATACGATCGCGATATGCAAAACAGTTCCTCTACGCGATCGCGACCTTTCTTCACATAATCACAATGAACAAATCTTTGACAATATAAATAATCCCTGCATGAATTTTTTGTTCATAATACAGCAAACCCCTCTCATTCCCCCTCAGCTTTTGTGTGAAAAACCATCCAAAAAAAGGTCCATCAAGGGTTGATAAAAATCCCAAGTTCTTTCCTTTCAATTTTTCCGCAAGTTGGTAAGTTTTCTTCTTTGTTTTATTACTTGAAAATTTAAGTTTCCTCCATTAATAGCCCCAAGTAGTGAAAACATTGAAACCTTGATATGATTCATATATTAGGAATAAATTATCATCCCATGAGTTCTTTTACTCCGTAGTATGTTTGTTTCGTCCAATTTCCCCGTTAAATCCCAAAAAACTTGCATCTTTGACCCCTTTGTGGTCAAATCTATCCGGGAAGTTTTGATGGCCTTTTTGCACTCAAATTATGCTCAATTTTGGAGCACAAATTGCTGGAAACATTAGGAACCCCATGGAAAAGTTTATTTTTAGTTCTGACAAGCATGCCACACCGGCCTATTTTAGGTTCGATTGTAGGCCCAGTTCGGAACTTAGTATAATTTATGCCGTAAGACTTGTTTGATATTTGGAATACTATTTCACAAGGTTTAGAGCAATTGGAGTTCGTTTGATATCAGTCTGTGTAGCATTTGCGAGGTTGCAACACTTTATTGTCGGATGATAGGTAGGCTCCGTGGGGCTATATCTGGGTTTATAACTTTAATAATTATACTAAATATCATCTGTGGGTTGGTTATCTAGGTGGTTATAGTAACCTTGGATTTTTTTTTGTTCGTTCCTCATTTTTCACCTTTGCGGCATCCGAATTAATATGGTTCCAGTAACCTAGGATTGTCCAGTAATACCTGTGTAGGTTATAGGTGGTTAGTCATTTCATGTATTATATATTTTCTAATATGTTATGCATGCATTATAAAATAAATTGGGACATAAGCTTCGTTGAGAGTGCATTGGGGCTGGGCCAGTATCACCACATGATTATTGAGTCGTGGAGGCTAGATACATACAATAAGAATAAGGATGGATAATGACATAAACTAATAACTTGGAATATTCTAATAATAATATAAGTCAAAGAACCTTTTAACTATTTTAGACTCGGCGGTGTACCGAGAACCTGGTATTACTAATTCTACTTGTTTTAGCCTAGGCTTCATACATTGGCACCGAAAAATATCATTTGACTAATTAATACTGGGACTTAAGACCGACTCCGTTCGACAGTGAGTACAGTGGTTGGCACTTGAGTCTGTCGTTGTACAACGGTGAGTATAGCTTTTTGATACTATCATATACACTGGTTTGGAGGATTATTGATACAGATCCCTTAAGGACTTTGGTGATACATGGCATTGAGCGTGGGATGCCATAAATTGCCAATACGACGACATAATGAGACTATTGATGTATATATGAGGTGTTGGACACCAGATTTGGTACATGTGAGGCTTATGGTATTGGATGTGAGACTATGATGACGTTAGAGCTTGTATGTAGTGGGTGTACCTCTATAGACCTTGCCTTTGGGATACGACGACTCAGAGGGGGAGTATAGGGAAAAGTAGGGCTATACTGGGAACACTTAGGGTAGCCTTCCATGGATTCTGCCTGTTGGGTGTATGGGTACAGGAGGAGAAATGTACACATGACTGGTTACTTCATGGTGTGTATTTACTTTTTTGTACTTGTTTTCTTCAAGTGTACCCTGGTAGAATGTGGATACCTACATGTGTGCGTGTCTACCATGTACGTTGCACCCCTTATGAGGGGCTTCGCAGTGTTTATATATTTATTACATTAGTATTATTACTGCCCTATTGATATTACTAATTATTTGATATTTCTGATTATGTGGGTTATTGTGTGTTGTATCATCTTATCATTCCTTCCTATCTTATTTGAGGTTACCGATATACCATCCATGCTCTCTTCGTATCTTCTACTTGACTCTTGATTATTTATTATTGTTGTTCACATATATTATTGCTAGGATTTGGGGTACATTTTTTTCATTTACTGAATTTCTGTTATGTGATTAGCTAGAAATAACATAGTCTACTTGTTACTTAATTCCTATCTGTGTAGTTAGCATGATATATTGTTGGCTCTTGTGACCCTATTTTATTGTCTTCCATTATTTACTACTTTTATTATTGTTATGTGCCTATTAGGACCTCAAAGCCTACTGGGTACGGGCTGCTTCAACATTTTATACTCATACTAGCCCATACGCAAATCCAAGTACAGGTGTTCGAACGTGATTTATAACTCGTTGTTCGTGCTGACCCTTTTACTTTTAGAGATTTATGGTGATCTTAAGGTCCATCTTTGTCCTGCTTCTTTTCATTATTTAGTTGATCTCCTTGTGTTTTCAAATACACTTTGACATTAGCCTTTTATTTTATATTCTGTACTTTGAGGTTTGGTATTGCACTGACTATTGAATTTTGGGTATTGTCCACTTATTGTAATTTTTCTACATTGAGTATTTCGTTTCCAAGTATATTCTGTTTATTATACCTGTGATTTCCTTTTTTGTTATAGTAGTCCTCCGCTTAGACTTTGGACCACAGGGTTGGTTCTCTTATTTATGGTATAGTAGGTGTCATCATGATCCGAGGAATCGAGTCGTGACAAATTTATATCAAAGCAAGGTTTGTCGGTGTTAGTGTACAGAACCAGTGTCAAGTAGAGTCCTATGAATCAGCGCGGAGGCGTTCGTGGCTTATCTTTGGAAGGCTATAGTGACACGTAGGAAAGTAACTCCTTCTTTTAAATCTTGTGTCGTACGTACATCCTTGATGGTTTCTTGAAAGTTCTTACTCATTGTCATCACTCTTTTGCAAATGCCTTGTACACGTTCGTCATCATCAAAGAAGACCGCTAGAGTTCCTTCCAGAGTACCAGCAGAGGTACCTACTCCTGCTGCTAACCTAGAGGTTCCATCAATGCCTACCACACCTGTTGTAGCACCTGTTGCGGCACCTATTACAGTACCTATCCTAGCGTCTGTTGCAGCACCTCCTCCAGATATTTGTAACCTCTTGTGGTAGTTGATCGGTGACTATGGTGGTCCCCCTACCAATAGGACACAAACAACCGTTCCAGTACTATAGCTTACAGTTGTAGTTTCGTCAGTACAACCAGTTCTGCCTATTGCTCTAGCAGATATTCCTATACTTGCTCAGGTCCTCCTGGTACTGGTTCTTGCTCCTGCAGTTGATCAATAGATAGCTATGACGAATTCGAAGCAGAAGCTCCTAAATAGATTTTTGAGGTTGGATCCCCCTCGATCACTAGATTCCCAAGGGAAGATGCACATAAGTTCATTGTTGAGTGGAGGAGAGGTTGAGGAACCTTAGTAATTTAAGGACTCACGACATAGCTTTCACCACCTATCAGATGCGTGGTATAGCTAAGTAGTGGTGGAGGACTTTTGTTGTATGTAGACCAGTAGGTTCACCTCACCTGACCTAGACAGAGTTTTATAAGTTTTTTATGAGAAAGTTTGTATCGAGGGTAGAGCAAGAGCGCTTGAGGAGGAGTTTAGGAAGCTTAGCAGGGATCGATATTGGTGGTAGAGTATGAGGATCGATTCCACTAGTTGTCAGTTTATGGTTTGGATTTTATGCCATTGAGGTGGAGAGAATTCACAGATTTGCTTATGGGTTGAGAGACAGGCTCGGTGAAACTGTTGCTTTCCTAGTATATGATAGTTAAGGATTTCAGGTAGTGATAGATCATGCTAACTCCATGGAGGCCCTTTATCATGGGTCACGTCAGTACAACGAGAAGAGATAGAGGTATTAGGGTGGATATAGTGGGTTTCGTTCTGGGGCTTAGGTCAGTTCCAGTTTGCACAGGGCTAGTCTAGCTGGCCGGTGCAGGAATCTCTATAAGTTTTATCTCCTCCTCCAGCTAGAATTTCGTTAGTTCTATCAGCTTTGGAGTGTCAAAACTAGTAAATGAGGACTTTTGTTTTCACTTTTAGACTTTCTATGTTGATTTAGTTCATTTGACGGGATAAAGTTGAGTTTTAGGATCAAAGTTTCACTTTACTCAACATTTGATCATCGGATGTTCGTATTCGATTTATATCAATTTCATTGGATTAGGAAGTTATTTTTGGGATAGAAAAATATTTGTAATATTTTTCGTATGTTCCAAGGGCAAATTAACCTTTTTGAGTGAAGTTTTTATTTTTATTAACTTGTTTTGTACTCGGGTCAAAGATACCATGGATTCATATTTTGATGGTTCTATTGAATTCGGAATGCCAAATTTAGTAGGGTAGCATATATGGTTTGCATGGAATTTCGAATGAATCTCGAGGGTCCTATCGGAGACTAAATTTAATTTTATGTGTGATTGTTGTCATTTCTAGTTTCTGGTGCAGGCCAGACCTTCATCATGATCGCATAAGTTTGTATCATGATTGTGAAGGCCCAACTCATAGTGCATCACGATCGCGTTCTTTAGCATCACAATCGTGCAGGTCATGGTGATTGCGTGACTCCTTGGTCGATTGCGTAGAGCAAAAAAAAGGGCCCAGACTTTTTGTTCATCGTGATCTCGTGACAAGTTATCCCGATCGCATAGAATAAATGATACCTAAAGATCAATGATTAAAATTACTGTAAACGAGCCCTTTTTCCTATTTCATCATTTTTGACTTTGTGAGATTTCTTGAGGTATTTTCAAGGATAGTTTAGAGGTGAATTGCTCGAGTAAGTTTCTAAAACGTTAAGTCTTTGATTACCCGCTAATATTTCCTCAATTTTAACATGTAATTTGGTGATTTCAAGGTACAAAATTTGGGCATTTTGAGAAAAACCTTGATATTATATTTTTTACTTTTGAAGGTCAATTACTACTCCAATTTTGATGAAACTTCGTATTTATAATCCTTGGAAAAAGGGAGACTTGTTTTTCAATAAAAAGTTTAGAAAATCCATTGACCCTCGATTTTTTGCTTTTTGGGGACAATTTTAGACTCGAACTCTAAAATATCAATATGGGTATCAAAATTCATTTTTTTATTATGCTTGTCTTATATTTGATTAGATATTTTAGGGTCGGAGGCTAGGAGAAAAGGGAAAGCGCCTGCTTGATTGAATATATTCCATTTAAGGCAAGTGGCGGCTTGACCCTATTACCAAACTATTTAACATCCTTCTTGTGTATTATTTTACCTGTAATTGGAAGTAATGGGGATTCTTGGGGGTGTCTGCATGGGTGTGATGAATAGTCACCCGGACATCATAGTCAAGCATGTGGGGTTAAATAAAGGAATAAAATCAATGTTAATAATGTGATTTATCTATCCTTTATTGAGTAGAGTTGTTGTGGAATCATTGTGATACCTAAATGGATTTTATGCATTGTTTTGGAATTGATTGGTGATTATGCTCGTGTGTGGGCCTTATTTTCCAATATTTGATATTATGATTGTTAGTTTGCCCTTATGGGGGCTTGATTAGTTGTTTGTTTTACTTGTGCCATATTTCCCTCTGTTTTTTATAAATCCTATTATTGTTGGTTTTGGCACTTGAATACTGATTCAAGAGGATTTTATAAGTCTTTCCAGTGGAGACGGGTGTGATGGTATTAACTAAGTTTTTCCAGTATATCTGATATGACTGAATAACCTGATCTTTCTAGCGGAATTTAAGATGATAGGTTGTACATGACTTTGCTAGCCCCCATGGGTCCTAACCACACTGGATAGTGGAATGTGTGTATAGTAAGGTGATTAATTAGTTTGATATTGATTTGTATATATTTTATGACTGAAGCGGAATGTCCTAAAAAGTGATGAGTTGTGATTAGAAATGTCTTTATTGAGGATGATTTGGAAGATTTGACGGTTCTGTATGAGATGGGTATCGGTGTTGGTCTAAGAATTTCATAACCTATCCTACGAGTCCGTTTCCCAATTACATCAGATATACATTTCTACCACAGTAGGACTTGTGAGATAGGAACTGATATTGACATTAAACTTAGGTATTGTCCTTTTGGTCACCTCACTTTATGAGTCCAACTCTCAATTGCATTGGATGTACCCTTTGATACTAGCACGGGTAGCACTTTCCCGTCCCGTCCATTCACACGGAGTCAGGCGCTGGAGTTGCAAGTATTGCAGGCGACTATGCGGAAGAGAGATGTGTGGGAATGCTTCGTCAAGCCATATCAAGAAAAATTCAACCTTTGAAAGGTGCAAGATCCTACATCCCCTGAACTTGAGGGGATAAACTGAAAATTCAAGAACTTTAGGGGCTTATGTGGAGTTTTCGAGACTTTGAGAGCCAAAGTGCCTTTTGTGCAAACTTGTAATAGCTATAAATTGTCAAGTTTGCAGCATTTCATTTACTTAGACTTTAATGAAAATTGATATAAACTCTTCTAAGAGCGTAGTTCATAATTTAGCATAGCGTAGCATAATTTAGCATAGCTTTAGTACGCAATTACGGGTGGACTCCCTTAGTTGCAACCGTAACTTCTTTTCGTCATTTAATTGAAGGATTTTCCATTTTGTGGATTCAAACTAAGTGTTCTTTTGATTTTGTGATTGGAATTTATTGTCGACTTACAAGTTTAGTTGAAAGGTGAAGGTAACCAGTCCCTTGTTGTTCATAAACTGTAAGTTTATCGTAAATTTTCGTATATCCTTTTCCTTTTATTTCTTTCTCCCTCGAACCTCGTACGTTTTGTATATCGAACCGCATTACTTATTTAAGAATTTTAGGGTACTCATCGACTTAATTTCTTATGTTTCGATTATTGATTTTACTTTATTTGTTCTCGTTGTTACACCCACACCTGAACCTGTACTTTTGTCCTTGTTTTTCGCCATATTGCGTCCTTCCCACATTAAGGGGTGATGGGTTTAGTTAGTTTTGAAATGACATCATATCTTCACAAAAAATTCATTGGCCCCACGGTAGGCTTCACAATATTTATCTTAAAATCATACAATTGAATTTATGCAAGGCAAATAGCACTCATAATGGACCTGACCTACTTTACATGGAGCTATGTTATATGGTTGATAGAGTTAATCAATTAAAAGAAGGAAAAAGATAGATTGAGATTCTTCTTATTAACCATTTTATCTTACGAGTTGATTCTTCATAAATCCTAATCTTTAGAGCAATTTTCACCAAAAAAACTAATCCAAAGGGAGTCATATTTCTGCTTGTTTCATTGTGTTGTGTATATAATTGGTTGTGATCTTTACCTTTGTAAGGTACATTATGTGCCTATGACCAAAGAACAAATGACCTTTTCTATTCCTATAGTACTATACCCAGTAATAGTGTTGCATATGTCATGTTCTCAACTGGCATCAACTATCATGCTTTGACTAGTTTTGACGAGTACATTACTCATTCGTGATCCTAAAGAATTTTCCACTCTGTCTTGTATATCAATTCTTTTCTATTTTCCATTGTTTATCGAAAGGACAACTCCCTAGAGAAATTTCCTCATACACTCAATTGAACCAAATTTCCTTCAACGACTTTGAATATCTAGAGCCAATTTTGGATGTGTACCGTACCTCGGAGGATCCCTTTTATTATTTTGATGCCAACAAATGCTTGATCATTTAGGTAGTGAACCTAACATCATTTGTGGCTTGCAATCTCCCTTCCTTGATACTCTTGGTTTTGGCATAGGAAAGTAGCGTCTTGTATTAAATATAGTCCCTTTGTCTGAGCACTTGTGACATTTTTTCGAGATTCTAGCTCCCCATATCAATATGAGTCCTTCTCTATTTGACCTTCGTTAATCTCCTTTTTCTAAACCTCTAATGGAATATTGTTATCCTTGAATCCCTCTTGACTTGGGTCACCCAGATCTCCATTTGAGACCTACAAGGTACCTATCGACTTACTTTCCAATGTTGAGGTCATTGATTTTGCTTTATTTGTTCTTACTTTTACACCCGCACCCCCACTCTTCTCCTTGCTTTCAGTCATATTGTGTCCTTCCCGCATCAAGGCTTGATGAGTTCAGTTAGTTTTGAAGGGACATCAAATCTATGCACAACTGCTCTGGCCCCATGTTGGGCTTCACACAGATCATCTTGAAATCGGTACAGTTAAATTTATGCGAGGCCAAGAGCAGGCACGATAGATATAACTCTACTTTGAATGGAGCTAAGTTATATGGATGCTAGAGTTAAACAATTCGAAACGAGGAAAAAAGTTAACTTGAGAATCTTCTTATTAATCATTTTATTTTACAAAGAGTTGATTCTTCATAGATCTTAATACAAGGAATAATATACAACAAAAATGCCTTAATCCGAAAGAAGAAATGCATATTTCTGCTTGCGCTGTTGTGTTTTGTTTACAATTGGTTGTGAGCTCTTACTTTATAGGGTACAGTAAGGACTAAGGCCAACGAACAAAGGTCTTCTCTATTCTTATAGTACTACGCCCAGTAATAGTGCAGTACAGTATGGGCTAAGGCCAATGAACAAAGGACTTGTCTATTCTTATAGTACTACGCCCAGTAATAGTGCAACAGGTGCCCCGTTCATAGATGGCACTAACTATCATGCTCTAACCAATTCTGACTGTTCAGCAATCCTAACTAATCTGCCTCTCTGTCCTGTATATATTCTACTCTCATATTTTCCATTATTTATAGAAAGGACAACCCCCTTGACAATTTTCCTCGCGCCGAAGATCGAACCAAATTTCCTTCGATGACTTTTAATCCTCAAAGCCAACTTCGGATGCGTCCCGTATCTCGGAAGCTCCCTTACAAGGAAGTGATTTCTGATTAAGTACTCCTAGCTTGTAATACAGTAATTATAGGTCATAGTAACCACATAGACATGCTTGTTTATTACAAACTGAAGTAATCCCTTACTTCGCATTTAGTCATTTTATAAATTATGTACTACTTTACATAAATATTTTGATGATAAAGTCCACAACTGCGAGGTCTACCATAATAGCTGGAAGTAAATTCTCATAATTTGTACGTGTCAGATTTCATCCGCTAGTATATAGTAATAAACACAATATAGCTTTAAGCAAAATTCACATGCGTTATCATAGTTGGAAGACTCAAACCGACTACACGCTTACCGATTTTCTTATATTATTCTTGAACTACCTGAATTTCAGTAAAATATAATAATCCACCTCAATTACATCAAACCTTTATTTCTATCGAGAGCATAATAATTTTGAAAAGGACCTGTAGAAAAGTCAACCACTATATGATGGATGTGGTACTTTACTTAAATTTTATCTCGACGCTTCTGTACTTAAATTAATATGTACTCTTTATATTTTATTTTAGTGAATCTTTTTATAAAAAAAATTAATTTAATTATTTATTTTCTAAAATTCAGAGAATTTTATTAACTACATAAATTGTATAATACTCAAATACTTTCAAAACATAATTATCAAGGTTAATTTACCAAAATAATACTCTAATAAATACTTTTTTTAGGGGAGTATCAAGTCAATAAGGGCCAATTAAAATGAAACTGAAGGAGCATTTCCACTGTCCATCTTTAATTGTCAAGAAAACTATAGATATCAAACAACACTTGTCGCATTTTACTAAATCAATGGATGATTTATTATTTAGTGTTCATTTTACCCTTGTTCTTGAATACTCTTTATTATCCAAAGTATTTATTAAAGTATTAAATTTATTATATTCAAAATATTATATAGTAAAATTGTCCCTATTATTTATTATTTCTTAATATGTGTGGCAAGTCAATAGTGGATGAATATTGTTAGATGGAGAAAGTATAATTTTATATCCTTATTACTTCCTCCCATATTAGTGGTCCATTTCCATTTTACATTTTACCTAAAGAATTTAAAAATAAGATGGCCAATTTTATTATCTACCTTTTATGTAAATAAATGAACATCAAACTAATTTATGAAGATATGCATAGTGCAGATATAGTGGAACTCTTTAAACAGAAATTTTTAAGTTTGTTTAAACTTTCAAATAGTATTTATTGTAGGAATAAAATAAAAAAAATTATTTTAATTTAATAAAAAAATAATTTAACACATATTTTTAATAAACTGGCCAACTAATGACGTAGGAAATATCTCTTCGCGGTATATATAAAAAGGGAAGTAAAGAATAAACTAACCAATTAATTTCACGGAAATCTTTAGGATTGATTGCAAACAATTCATAACTCCGATCCCAAGAGTGCGTTGAGTTCACCACAAGATTTGATCTCTTTTCACAAGTACGTACCTACTATTAGTCCACTAGTATTAATTTCCTTGTGGTTTGACAACTAGATCAAACACCCCCTTTGACTTATTTTATTATATATTATTTAACTTGATACAATATTTAGAAAAAATAAAAAAAATATGTGATTTAAAAGCATTCTTGAATATTTGTGTAATTGAAATCATTTCATTGAGAAAAAATGTAATTTCAAACTCAATTTTTTTAATTATAATAAAATAACATTTTCTTATGACGAACTAAAAAGAAAAAGGTAACACATAAAATAGGACTCAGAAGTGAAAACAAAGGTTGAATTTACATATGTCCTTTCCCTTTTTCGTCCAAACTGTCATCCATTAAATTTGAATCAGGCGGATCAGCAATGGATGCCTCAATCTTAATACCATGACTTTACCGGGTGAATCAACTTCGCCTGAAAATACATATGATAGGAAACTATGCCTTGAAGTTTACACTATTAAAATAAAGCCCCTAAACTGACCCAGAAATATCGAGGGACTGGGTCGATCATAGAAACTAAGGGGAAACTAGCAACGACCCTCGGTTTTCGTTTACTTAATACATTATTTAATTAAGTTTTATTAAAACTAGTCCAGTACCTTTTATTTTTCATGCACTTTGTGTGAAATGTATTTATAGTAGTGAAATAGCCAAATAGATAGACATGTCCGGCGTATTAAAAAAATTGAAAGTTATTTTAGTAAAACCAAGAGATAGGGATTTTTTATTAATTTGATTATTTTTTAAAAAAAGTGAATAACCCAAATTGTTGAATAATATAAAAGATTCTCAATGTTAAAAATGAAAATTGCTAAAAATGAAAATTGCTCAAAGTGCAAATTACTAAAAGTGGAAATTTAGGGATTTTATTCAACTCCTTTTCTTAACAATTTAAAGGCTATTTATAACCAACACTAGTGGTCACATGACTACTCTTACATTGCATTAGTCACCCTATAGGTGACACATGGCATCACCTTTCTTTGCATAATCACAAAGTGACTCCAAAAGTAATGATACATGGATATTCATACTTATCCATAATACTCCCCCTTGGGTGTCCATGTGAAAGAAAATCTATACATAGTTATCCTCTATGCGCATTACTTGCTACCTCATTAAAAACCTTACCAGGAAAAATCCAGTGGGATAAAAACCTTGGTTAAGGAAAAAATAGTGCAACGCATATTTTTATTTCCCCTGATGAAGATCACGATACAAGC
>JBDJHY010155523.1:0-12752 GCA_039654485.1 Withania somnifera
CATTAATGGTGGAAATTAAGAAATTCAAGGGTAGAAAGGGAAGAAAACTTACCCAAAAACATGGAAGAATCGAAGAATAATGATTCTGGATTTTTATTCACCCTTGAAATTCTATTTGGGAGGAAGTTTCCACTCTAAATACTGATTGGGATGGAGTATCGCTGAAATAAGTGTTGGGGTCGTTCAATACAATATATACTACCCTCCTTTTGGATAGGCCAAGGCCCAAGAAAGTCCCTGGGTCCCTTCTGAAATTTCTGGAAAAAAAAAACTAAGTATGAAGTAGGAGGTCAGGTAATCCCCAAGCTGAGTTGAGCTCACTGAGTTGAGCTCGACGAGGTGAGGTGATAGGGTGAGCTAATAAGGAGAGCTGACGAGGTGAGCTCATGCCTAGTTGAGCTTGCGAAGCTGAGCTCGCTGAGCTAAGTGACAAGGTGAGCCGACGAGGTGAGTTCATGCCTAGAAAATCCCACTGAGATGAGCTAGCCAAGCTGAGCTAACCAAGGCCGAGATCAGTTGCAGGCTTCTGCTGCAGATATTCCAATTGGGGTTTTGGTATTGAAAAAGAGTCCAACTTTGACAAAACAAATATGTATTTTGAGTGAAAAACATATTACGGACTCAACAGAATCAACGAAATTGACATTGGAGGTCGTTTTAGCAAAAAATACCCCACTACAAAGCTTTAACCAAGACTAGAAAATTTATAACTTTTCACAAAATAGCTCAAATCCAACACGAACGCCTTGGGAAGTGTACCAAGGGTTAAACTAGCCTAATTTTACCATTCTAAAGCTGATCAAAATGTCATAATTCCAATCTGACACTCCAAAAACTAGAATACCACCCCCCAACTCTATTTTATGATTTAAACTTAATTAAAATCCACAAATTACGGTAAATTGCAAACAAAAACTCCAAAATACAAAATTAAGGTCAATATTGGCTTTGTTTGGCTTTCCAGAGCTAACAAAACTGTAAAAATTTAATTCCGAGCTTTTCTTAAAGGAAAGTTGACTTTGGTCAATGAGTACTTAGTTTTAGGCTCTTAAAAAAGCAATTTGAGATATTTCTCAATCGAGTCGCCAGGATCCGAACTGTCGGTCCCAACAAGTCATAAATGACTTGGGGAAACTACCAAAATTCTCTAAAATGCAAAAATCCATGTATTTATCATAAATAACCATTAGGGTCATTACATCTAATTCCCTAGCTGAACCATCGAATAGATGCCAAGCTCTCATGATCTTAAACCCCAGCTAACCTTACCAGAGATGCCACAAATGCCCACTAGCCCAAGTACACATATATACAGCAATAACCACAGACCCATCATAGCTCATCCAAATACCCTATACCCCGAGGCATGCCAAATTAGGGATAAGATATTCTACACCAGACTGTTAGCTACCCAACATAGACATTTTTTGCTAGGTAAAACACCATCCTAAAAGGAATTCACTATCAGCATAGCTATGACTGGCTAAAAATAAAGTTACCGCGTAAGGCGGCAGAGTGTTCAACCTAATTGTACCACACATAAAATTCCATGCAATGTGATGAATTTCTGTCTCATGCACCTACATTAGAATGTGGCACCTGATCCCATCATGTCATGTACAACCCATCACCTCGTACCCCCAGCAGAAACCTCAATGGTCAGTAAGAATATCGAAACTCACCACCTTGTACCCTTAATAGAAACCTTAGTGTGTCAATAATAACTGCACAATATATCATCTCATAATCATACCATAATCCTTTTTATCTTTCTCTTTCATTAGATATCATGATAATGCTGGAAGTCACACATCGTCCCTTTTTTTTCAAATTATGTCATCATGTGCCACTTAAACCATATTCCATTTCAATGATCAATATGAATCAATGAATAAGAAGTGACATATGCAAATTATGAAAATGATGCAGTATTACTCAATAAATCACAAGTTCACTCATGATGTAACGACATCAAAAATCATTTTCATACTTTTGCAGCTTTCTTGTATTTAGAGCATCCTTATACCGTCCCAAGTTATTTTTGCCTTGATGGGATTAATAGGTTGGGTCCTTGGCATTTTTTGTGGTGTAATTTTCTTGACATTTTGAACTTTTTAGGACTTATTTAGTTTATATGATCTCAAATGTCCTTTTCATCGATTCCATTGAATCTGAAAATATCGATTACATAAAATTTTCACAAATAAAGTCCTATAATTAGACTCTGTTTGCATTCTGTGGGCATTTTGGAAATTTTCCAAGAATTGTCAAAATTAGGCCTGCGGGTACTGATAAATTGATCATTTTGACCGATAAATTGGTATATATTAGTAGTTATAGGATTTGGAGAGTTTTAAGTAAATTCTATTTCATAAAAAAAAGTTATGGTAGTTCTACGATAATTTCTACTGTGTAATTCTTTATTTTTTTTAATTTTATTAACTTTCCTGGCTTACATCTTTCAATTTTACCGTTAAGTATAACCCTATTTTATGCCTATGATGTATGAGTTATGCTCTACGTATGGGTATAAATATTTTATTTTTTCGAGTTGTTGGCATTTAAAGACTCAATTTTAGCCAAGATTTTAACCCCACTATTTATATAGCAATATGGGTCTTGCTTTACTCGTATTAACACACTGGTTATATTTTTTCTATTATTGTATAATTTCAATCTTCATATGTGATTTTGGGAATTTGCAACACGCTTTTTGAGGATATCACCGAAATCCAAGTAGACTACGGTCTATTTTTTTAGATTGGGTATTAGTATAGTATATGTATGGTATAGCGCTAGCGTAGGGATGGGATGATTAGTCAAGCCTCAATATGCTTATTTATCTGGCCTATGGCCTATTTAGATAGATTGTAGCTTAACTATCTACCCTAGGGACGTATTTTCCCTGCCCGCGTGTCTCATGGGGACTCTGGACTATAGTGTGGATGGGGGAGGAGTAACACCTTCGATGCATATTGTTATACACGGACTCTGGACCTTAGTGAGTTTGAGGAGGGGAGTAAAGTAGTAATCAGAGCTTAGCAGTTATCCCCCGATATAGGTTGGTGGCTTTAGAGTCGATCTGGGTAGGCTGATTTTTTGTGTTCTGTTTGAAATATTATGTATGTAATTGGGACAAGGGTGGCCTTTGGGTATTTGATGATCATGTCAAATATGGATTATTTATTATATTTATTTAATTTTTTATTGATTTTCCCCACTTATTTTATTGATGGAATGATATTAGATTCCTAGATGGATGATTATTGATGAGACTTTATGACTTGTTTATAGTCCTAGTAAGATAGATAGTTTATATTATTGTAAATTGAAATGAAAAGCTTCCTAAGACTAATGATAAATTGTGAGAAGTGCCTCTATTGATAATGAGCTGGAATGAACAAGATAGATATTTGAAATATTGGTATCATGAAGTTATTAAGATCAGTAATGATTAATCATATACCTGACCTATTCCTTTTAGAATTCATCCTACGAGTCTATTTCTTAGTATTCAGGATATACCCTTCTTACTGTGGGTGGAGCTTTGTGTTGGGGACTAATTAAGGTATTTAAGGACTTCTTCCATGAAATTATAATTCAATCAACGGGTTTTTTCCATTTTTTGTGGTCTCGTTTGAGAAAGGAGGTCTACCTTCAAATGGATAAGGATGAGATGTTGCTCAAGACATGGTTTAGATTGGTTGTACTTGAGGAGTGATACTACTGAGTTGGGATAAGATGCCTTGTTTCATACTTTATTGTTTGGATATAGAATCAATTATTATTTGTTATTTTGATTATCTGGTTTTCTATGTATATTTGCCCTATGTTGTGTACCTGTCATTATTTCATGCATTATTGAATTATGATTTACATCTCGGTGTCTAGAAGGGTTGTGGTTGGTGTTCCAGAGTAGTTAATCCTCATTATCACTTTGTTTATTTCCATGCCAGAGATACTTTCTAAGTACCCATTGACTTACTTTGGTACTTACTCCTTTTCTTTCTATACTTGTGTTGGTTCGGAGGCCAGTGCACTTTGACCTTCATTCTTGATCAAAGTCCAGGGCCTATTTTCAGAGCATTCTTGGTATTTTTCCCATCATCCAAAAGATAACGTGGATATCTTTTATGCTATATTTATATTCTATTTAAGGATTTTGAGAAACTTGAGTTATGTATTTTTTGGCTTTGCATTATTCAGTACTAGAGGCCTATACAGTGACACCCTAAGTTTAATTGAAAGAAAAAATTATAAATCGAAATAAAAACCGTAATTTATAGCCGAATGTGGATGTCCCAACTTGTCCCAACAGTAGTAGGATTTTGACAAGTTTTCCTTAATCAAAATTAAGTCAAATTCGGGAAAATCCAGGAAGCTTCTAGCAAGCCTTCTTCTTATATTTTGAGTCCGATTTGTTCTCCTTATTTAAGTAGAATTGGATCTCCCAAAGTGAGTAGGATTTGGTTTCCAAAAGGTTAGTAGAATTAGACGAGTTTAAATCCTAGTTTGAGTAGGATTGGAACAACTTTTTTGGGCCAAATTCTTCTATTTTTTCTTGGCTCTTCTTTGGTCGGTCCACTTAATCCTTTGGGCCATCCAATTTGCTATAATTTTGAAGATTCTTTGGGCTTCATACTTTATTCCACAAGTTGTCCAAATGTTGTAAATCTTCAATTCCTTAAATTGTCTATTTGTGAAGGGTATAGAAGAGTAGTTGTCAACCGTGCTTATATCATCCTTCCCTTCTTGAGAAGATTTGTCCTCAAATCTAAACTTGTCTTTGGCAAATAAGAATATAAAGCAACAAACAATTTGGTTTGACAACTTGATTCACTCCATAGGTGCTTCTCTTCATGGCTCTTCCCTTGACAATAATTCATAAACAATTAAAACAAATATTCATATTGATTAAAAGAAAGATTTCTACCATTATAATCATGAACCTTAGGCATAACTCCATGCGGCTTCTTTTTATATTTGAGAATGGAAATTTTAGTAAAATACACATCTAAATTCTGCTTGCTATGTCGACCATATGCAAGTTCACACTCATCACAATAGCACAAATAAAAATCATCACCATTGTCCAATGGATAAGACCTACAAACACATTGGTTAAAAGAACATCACATTTTCCTAATGATATTCCTATTTGCATACGTCACATATTTTACATTAACACAATAATCATCATCTGAAAATAGGTAGTATAGAAAGGTAAGTCTTAAATTGACTTCATCTAAGGTGTTCTTTATATGAAGTTGTACTTGTTGGTTCAAGTTCCTCAAGATATAAGTGAAGAATGGAAACACACAATGTTGAAGAAGAAATTATAGCACATGCATTACCTCCCTCCTCAACACTATCATTTCCTAAGGGAAGGGTTCCATTATTGGAAAGTGTGTCATCCTCCCATGATGGTTTGTTAAGTAAAGCATAAACTCCAAAGGATGCTATATGTTCAACATCATAAGATACCCCACTAGGTATATCCTCAATAGTCATGTCATCATCGAATAAGGCATTATTATTTAAGATACACTCCATCCTATGAGTTCTTTGAAGAGAATAAGAGATGGAATAAAAATCTAATGAATTATGCTCTCTACATAAATAAATCACATGACTACCTATTGTCACGACCTAATTTCTTAGATCGTGATAGAACCTACTATACCACCAGTAGGAGAACCAACCCCGTAGTCCGAAGCCAGAGCGAAGGACTACTATATCAAAAATGGAAAGCACAAGTATAACAATAATATATGAACGAAAGAGGAAATATAAAGAATTAATAATTCCCAATACCCAGTATCAGTTTAATATAAAACCTCTAAGTATAGAACATGAAATCAAATGTCTAATACAACTATATCTCCAAAAAGTACATAGAAATCAATATTAATGCTGAAGAGAAGTAGGAAAAGTTGGACACCAAACTCACCCTGAGTCTTTAAAAAGCAATAGTGATGCACGGACAGCGGTATGTGAATCAAGGTCGGGCACCTCTACTCGGATCTGTATATGAAAAGTGTAGCATGAGTACAATTTTTCGAAGCAACCTGTACCTTGTAGGCTTAGAGAGCGCACTAGGAACATAACAATAATAAAAGCAGTAAATAACGAAATGTAATAAATAGGGTCAAAAAAATCAAATAACACATCATGGAAGCTAGCTACTCAGATAAGGTCAAGTAACAAGTAGAACATGTACCGCTAGCTAATCATATAACAGAATTTCAGACAATGAAGGAAGACGTACCTGAAACCTTTGCAATAGTATATGTGAATAATAACAACCAAAATCAAGAACTAAGTGAAAGATAGGGAGTGAATATGGACAGTATATCGGTAACCTCAAGTAAGGGAAGAATGAATAATCAATGTTATGAAGTACAATTATCCCAAATAACCAGAAAGTCTCAAAAGCAACACTACAGTAACCAAACAGTAAATCAATAATATGATAAATAAATTATACATATAATTGCGCTCACCCATAGGCCTCCCATACGACCAAGGGTATATTGAACAAAACAAGTGCAAAATGTAAATACACACAATGAAGTAATACAATCTCGACCATCGTCATATCCTCACATACCATTCCATAAGCCTCAAATGTATCCAATCTGGGGTTAATGCCTCATATGTCTCAATAGTCTCAATAAGTCATAATATCAACAAGTCTTGGCATCTTACGCCTCAAAAGTTGTAATATCAGTAAGTTATGGTGTCTCATGCCTCAACAGCTATAATATCAATAGGTTATGGTGTCTCACACCTCAACAGTTGTAATATCAATAAGTTATGGTTTCCCACACCTAAACAGTTATAATATCAGTAAGCTATGGTATCCCACACCTTAATGTCATAGTATCATTAAAATTTTCTTATATGTGATAGTATCATAAAGTTGTACTCACTGTCGGACGACAATGGGCTCAAGTGCCAGCAGCTATACCCACTTTCGAATGGAGTCCGTCTCAAGCCCCATCATTAATTATTCAAATAATATTTTCTATTGCTAGGGTGTAAAGCCTAGGCTAAAATAGGTAGAAATAGTAGTACCAAGTCTAAAGAAATTAAACGGTCATTTACTTATATTATTATTTAAATATTCTAGTTTATTATTTTATCTTTATCCGTCGTTATTAGTAACATCAGTGTCTAGCCTCCATGGCTCAATAATCATGTGGTAATACTAGCCCAACCCCAATGCACTATCAACGGAGCCAATTTCCCAAACTCTCATATAATGAATCCACAGCACATTAGCAAGTATATATATAAACATGAAATGACAACTACCTATGCCCGGTGCAGATATCACTAGACAACTCCTAAGTCATCGGCACCATATAAATTCGGGTGTCGTCATAGATATCAAAAGATGAAGAAGATGAAAGAACAGTACAAGGTTACTATAACAACCTAACTACCCAACCCACGGATGCTATTTATTACAATTATTAAAGCTATAAGCCTAGAGATAACCCCACAAAGCCTATATGTTGTCTGATGATAAAATACTGCAAACTTGAGAATAATACTTCGACTGATATCAAATGAACTTTAATTTCTCTGAAATTTATGAAATAGTATTCCATAATACAATTCCAACGGTATAAATTATGCTAAGTTCTAGACCAGGCCTAAAATGGGTCTGTGAGGGCCGCTTGTCAGAACTGAATATAAACTTCACCATGGGGTTCCCAATGTTACCAAGAACCCATTCTCCAATATTGAGCACAACTAGAGTGTAGGAAGGACATCAAAACAACCCATACAGATTTCATTACAAAGGGGTCAAAGATACAACTTTTATGGAATTAAACGTCGAAATTCGATGAATTAACAATAATACGCAGCAAAATTTACTCAAGGAAACTCAAGGAATGAAGAATTTGCAATAATATGTGAGTTATGTCATGAGTTCATCAACTTCTCCACTTGGGTACATTAATGGAGGAAACAAGGATTTTTAAGAAATAGAACGAAGAAGAAACTTACCAAATTGTGTGGAAATCGAAGGGCAATACTTGGGGACCTTTATCAACCTTGGTTTGATATTTGAAAGGAGTTTTCATATAGAAATAGAGTAAAAACATAAAGGGTTTGCTGCATAATGAACTGAGGGTCGTGCAAGGATTTTATTAAATTGTCAAGTACTTTCTTCATTGCGATCATATCAGAGAGATTCGTGACTTCGTAGAGTACTTTTCCTAGGCATCTTGATTGCGTAAATGGGCTATACAATTGCATAGATTACCTGGGGAGAAATTAAATTTCAATTATGTAAAGGTACTTTGCGATCGTGAGGTCTAATAGGAGAGATGAATCGCGATCACGTGAATAAGCTTTGCGATTCCAAAGAGGAAGTCACTTGCACCAGTTGAAGGTTTTGATAGCAGAAAGAAAAGGAAATAAATGCTCCTAATTACCACTCAAAATGCATTCGGATTTCAATTTATGCAAAAATACTATGGAAGCACACCTGAAAGGACATTCTAGACTCAATAATGCAGACGAAATTGAAATTCGAGGTCTTTTGGGGAAAATGTTGACCAAGCTAACCCTTACGCTTAAAATCATAAAATTCACACCAATACCTCCAAAATACAATGACAAGTCTGGGAAATGAACATCCACTCCCACTAGCCTAAAATCACCATTCTAGAGCTGATTTAAGCATTGGAATTCTGTTCCAACACTCTAAACACCTAAATACCACTCAAGCTCAAAATTAGGCCTTAAACTTAACTAAAGTCTACAAATGAGCACAGTTTGCAAATGAGAACTCTAAAATACGAAGTTAAGGTCAATCTTGACTTTGTTTGGCATTTCAAAGCTAACAGAACTATCAGAATTTAATTTCAAGATGGTCTTGAAGGAAAGTTAACCTTGGTAAACGAGTACTTCGTATTAGGCTCTAAAATGGGAAATTTGAGATATTTATCAATCAAGACGCTAGGAAACCAAACTACTAGTCCCAGCAAGTCATAAATGACTTAGGAGAGCTACTGAAATACCCTAGAATACAAAACATCATGTAATTATCATAAATGACCATGAGGGTCATTACACCTATTTTGTTAATTATAGTATATCCATCATATAAGTAAGGTTCTCTAAGCACATGACCTAAATCCTCACTTAGTGGATAATTATTACAACAAAGTTGACCATCATCACAAAACATGCTAGTCAGAGACAAATTAAGCATAAAAGTTTTAAACACATCATTATTACCCTTAGAACTAACTAGCATAGTGAAATTATTTTCAAGATAATGAATCTTCTTTGGATATAATACACCAAGAAAAACAAATGACTTACAACCCAAGCACTTCCAGTTGTCAAGTAATTCATCATTATATTTGTCAAATAAAGGCGGGGTGTCAAACAAGGGGTAACAATTAAGCATAATATCATTAAGACAATCACCATTTGGGTTCCTCAAATATTCAAGTAAGTCCATGAAATTTCCTCCCAATAGATCATACCCTCCACATGGTAGTGCACATCCTTCTAAGCTATAAGTATTAACACTAGGTGGACACAAATCGATCTCACAAGGATAACCAATCTTTTCATCTATAGGATCAACTAGTGTTTGGTTACTCACAATATTAGAATCTTCAAGAACCAAGATACTACCATTGGTATCACATATCAAAGGTTCATTATCCTCACTAAAACATAAGTTATCAATTACATTCATTTGACTACTAGCCACACAAGTTTAAGGTTTATCCTTCTTACATTTGAAATACTTACATGAGACTCGAATATTTTTACATATTGAGTCTCCTCTTAAGGTCTACCTTCAAGTATCTCTACACAAGAAATAAAACAACTAAACCACAATAAAAAATTAGTGTAAGATGGCGACAACTCACTCACATTACTTTGCTCAACCTCTTCTTTTTTCCACTCTAGAGTTGTCACATATCACTCCATTTAGTCCTCTTAATTATTTGTCTCTCATGTTTGTTAGAGTCAGAATATGTGCCAAGGACTCCCGGTAAAGAATTGGAAGACCCTTCACATCAAGACTCCATTTGGTTGTACAAGACGTGAAGGATTTCCCTTTTATGTTCAACTCCTTAGTTCCAACCTCACATGGTGAATCTTGATTAGACTCAAGTAGAAACTCCTTTGTTTCACCCTTACAAGAAGTCTTCATCAAAATTTGAAAATCTCCATATGCTTGTTATAGGATTTCTCTCAACTCATTGAATTCCTCTTAGAATCCCTCTAGTGCATTATTCAACCCTTTAATGTATTTTTCAACCCCTCACGTCTCTCCTCATCCTTCCTAATCCTACATTCACTATGCCCACCCTTTTGATACTTTATGTCATCAATTTTAGGTTTGTATTAGTTTTAGTTAGGAAATTGGTAGGATTCATGCCAAGATGCATATGATGTATTTTGTTGAGGTATTTGTTCTATCCTAGAAGGATTATATTATTATGGTGGATGGTATGGGTCTTGTGACATGGGTTGGAAAATTGTTCTTGTGGTATGTGCTGCTTTGGTAAGTTGGGGGTTGCCTTTGGTTGGGATATGATACTACCCTCCTTGCATACACTCCCCTTCTTTGGTTCCACCTACTCCCATATTCTCTAAACTCATTCCCATATCTATAGGAACCATAATCACCTTACTCATCATAATAACTAGAAGAACCATTATGGACTTCATAGAACTTCTTGTTATAGCCGTGAATTTTGCCTCAATACGTATATTCATTATTAGCACAAGTTTAGCCACTAATATCACCTCAATCATAATATGATTCCATTGATGACTTTTTACCTTATACTCTCTGTATGTACCTTCTAAACTCAATAAACAAGTTAGTTTAAAAATATCACGCCTCTTGTATAGCAATTCACTCAACGTACCTAAAGGCGCTCTTCTAAAGTTAATAAAGAACTAACTTAACTAATTATAGGCATAGGATTTCTTATACTTGTGGAGGAATGTATTTTTGTTAGATTCTCTACGGAAAAAAAAATGGACAATATCTAAAGAAAATTCGACAAACTTGTACAACAATAAAAGCACTGAATAAACCATATGAAAGAAAATGAACACTAGAACTAGCTAACAACTAAGTGGAACAATTACTAGTTGAGAACTAGTTGTTAAATTTATTTTGAATGAAAATATAAATAACTAAATAGAAACATAAAATAGAGAATGATTGGAACTAAAGAAGTGAATTTATAAGATATAGAAATTGATTTTTTAGTGACCATGTAACCAAATTTTAGTAGGCTTCGGATAATGGTTAGGCCACCACCCCTTTTATATATAGCTAATACTTTTTCTCTTTAATTACTACCCTCTTTAGATCAATCAACACTTTTTAAAAACTTCTTCAAAATTTTTTGGATATTCTTAAGAAAGCCAAGAATAGTCTAACTATCCCAAAAATCAGCTATGAGCAAACAACCTCAAAATCACCACAAATTTCATCCACGCACATGTTTTTCTATAGATAACAATACTTCAGCGCAGAATCAAAAACAAATTCTCTTTTTATTTGTTTTTTGGATTTATGAACCAAGGATTATAATTTGACAGAATGAATTACTAGCCAAAGATCAGATACCAAATGATGAGATTCGGATAACGAATCACCAGTAAAAATGTGGAAGGAATAAATAAAAGGAAAAGGATATGCAGAAAATTAAATGAATTGTCATTTTATGGGAAACAATGGACGTTATACCCTCACCTCCCTATTGAATGAAGAAAACAAAAAAAGAATCTAATCAATTAACCAAAGAATAAACGTGAATCCTCAAATGAAAGATACTTTGGTTTAATTGACTAAAGAAATAATAGATGAGCATAGAAGAAAGAAAAGGCAATTGAATCCACAAATAACTTAAGGAAGAAATGAATTGTAAATGAATGGAAACTCAAATGAATCCACGAAAGCATCCAATATGAACAACAATAAGAGTATTTTCAAATCAATAATAGAATCGAACATATTGTTAACCTAAGCTAATGTTTGGGAATCTACCCATTACATAACTAAACTAAGATATATATTTCGGCCTATGCCTTTCTAATTCATCAAATATCTAATTTTAATTGAAAGAAAAACCCCTATTTATAGGCTTAGGTGGCTACCCCAACTTGTACCAAAAGTAGTAGGATTTGGACAAGTTTTCCTTAATCAAAATTGAGTAAAACTGGGAAAACTCCTGGAAGCTTCTAGCCAGCCTTTTTCTCCTATTTTGAGTCCAATTGTTTCTCCTTAATTGAGTATAATTGGATCTCCTAAAGTGAGTAAGATTTGGTTTCCCAAGGTGAGTAGAATTAGACAAGTTAAAATCTTAGTTTGAGTAGGATTGGAACAATTTATTTAGGCAGGTATCTTCCATTGTTTATTGGCTCTTCTTTGGACGTCCACTTAATCCCTTGGTCCATCTATTTTTCTCTAATTTTGGAGCTTTTTTTTCCTTCATACTTTATCCCACAACCTAACCAAACATTGTAAATGTTCAATTCCTTAACTTGTCTCTTTGTGAAGGGTCTTGAAGAGTGGCTTCCAATCATTCTCGTATCATACTCATTCTAATTCATACCACATACAAGTTTTTTTTTTTGTAATATTCCATTATAATAAACCCTTCAACTTGAACTTTTCTTTCAATGGTGTATTTGCCCTCTAACTTGGTTTAACACTTCAAATGGATTAATAAAAAGTGTCTCTCTAT
>JBDJHY010155533.1:0-18246 GCA_039654485.1 Withania somnifera
GAAAATCTTCCCATTTCCCCTCATTTATTTTAAGAAAAACCATCCAACAAGTCTAATTTGGGTTTATAAAAGTCACAATTTCTTCCCCTTCAATCTCCATGCAATTTGGTTAGTTTCTTCTTCATTTTATTTCTTGAAATTCTTAGTTTCCTTCATTAATAGCCCAAAAGTGGTGAAGTTGATGAACTCATGTCATAATTATATTATTTAATTATTCTTTATTCCATGAGTATATTTTTCTCCGTAGAATGATGATTAATACCCCAAATTCTAACATTTAATTCCATATAGATTGCATCTTTGACTCCTTTGTAGTCAAATCTAACTGGCTGATTTGGAGCCCTTCTCACACTCAAATTATGCTAAATTTTGGAGCATGATTTTCTAGTAACATTGGTAATTTAGCAAAATTTATACCTTTAGGCTTGTATTATCATACCACAAATTATTTTACCAAAGTTTCAGAGCAATTGGAGTTCATTTGATATCAGTCGACGTAATATTTGTGATCTTGCAGTGCTTTATCATTAGACGATATGTAGGCTCCGTGGGGTTATCTATGGGTTTATAGCTATAATAATTGTACTAAATAGCATCTGTGGGTTGGGTAGCTAGGTGGTTATAATGACCCTATACCGTTCTTTCATCCATTTCTTCGTTTGATATATATGGTGTTTGTGACTTAGGATTTTCACATTGATGCCTATTCAGGAATATATGGTTTTTATGTTGTTCATGCATTATATGAGAGATTGGGACTTGGGCTCCGATGAGAATGCATTGGGGCTAGGCTAGTATCACCACATGATTATTGAGCTATGAAGGCTAAAGACTAGTTTTAGTAATAATGATTGATAATGATATAAACCAATAAATAGTAATATTCTAATAATAATATAAGTAAATAACCTTTTAACTATTTTAGACTCGGCATTGTATTTAGTACCTGGTAATACTACTTTTACCCATTTTAGCCCAGGCTTTATAACCTGGCACCGGGAATTATCATTTGACTAATTAATTCTAGGACTCAAGACCGACTCTGTTTGGCAGTGAGTACAGCCATTGGCACTTGATTTCATTGTCGTACAATAGTGAGTACATCTTTTTAAAACTATCACACGCACTTGTTTGGAGGATTATTGATATAATTTCCTTATGGACTTTGGAGATAGTATGATATCCAGGAGTTCAACACCATGAATTGTTGATTATGGCTTGATGATGCTATTGATATGAGACATTAGTTGCCAGACTATGAGACCCTTAAGGCTCTGTGGTTTGGGATGTGAGGTTAGTTAGAGACTACACTTGGTGAGTGTACCTCTATGGACCTTTCCTTCAGGCTTTGGCAAAAATGGAAGGGCGTGTATAAGACGGATTATAGAGGGAACATTTAGGGTAGCCTTCCATGGATTCTTCCTTCTATTACTACAGGAATCATAGGAGAAACGTACACAGGACTGGTTACTTCATGTGTGTGTATTTACTTTTCTACACTTGTCTTCTTCAATGTACCCTAACTTAGATGTAAGGCCTATGGTGAGTGTAAATTATATGTTTAATTTATTTATTATATTGTTTCTTTGCTACTTAGTTACGGTAGTGTTACTTTTGAGACTTTCTACTTATATAGATTATTGTGCATTGTATCATTTGATTAGTCTTTATTATTTTACTTGAGGTTCCCGGTGTACCGTCCATGTTCTCTTCTTATCTTCTTTTGTCTCTTGATTATGGCTGTTATTATAGACATATAGTGTTGCAAGGATTCCGAGTACGTCCTTCTTAATGGATTGAATTCCTAATATATGACAAATTAGCAATATATTTTATACTTGTTACTTGATTCTTATTTGAGTAGCTTGCTTCCATGATGTACTATTTGATTTTGTGATCCTATTTATTATCCTCTGTTATTTACTTCTTTTATTATTATTATATGCCTAGTGGGCCCTTGAAGCCTACTGGATACGAGTTACTTCGACAACTTGTACTAATACTGCACTTGCCCATGTGCAGCAAAGAAGACAGCCAGAGCACCTACGGAAGTACCTACTCCCACCACTACTTCTGAGGTTACATCAGTGATTGCAACACTAGCTACAAATCCTATTGCAGCACCTTCTCTGGAAATTCACAACATTTTGCCGCAGTTACTTAGATGGTGGTCCCCCTACCTATGGGACACAGCTAGCTATTCCAGCACCATAGCTTATAATTGTAGTTCTTATAGTGCAGGCAGTTCCACCTGTTGTTCCAATAGATATCCTTACACCAGCTCAGGTCCTCCCAGTACCGATTTTTACTCTTGCAGTTGAGCAGTAATCATCTATGATAGATTTGAAGCAAAAGCTACTGACTAGATTTTTGAGATTGGATACCCCTCGATTCACTAGAGTCCTAAGTGAAGATGTACATGAGTTTATTGTTGAATGTGAAGAAAGGTTGACGAACATGGGGATCTTAAAGACCCATGGTGTAGCTTTTACCACCTATTAAATCGTGGTTCAGCTAAGTAGTGATGGAGAGATTTTATGGTTTGCATACCAGCAGGTTCGCCCCAGCCGACTTAGGGTAAGTTGTATGAGATCTTTATGAGGAAGTTCATATCGAGAGTTGAGCAAGAGAGACTAATAGAGGATTTTAGGAAGCTTGAGCAGGGTTCAATTTCATTTTCAGAGTATGAGGCTTGATTCCATCAACTGTAGTATATGGTGTGGATTTTATGCCTACTGAGTCATAGAGAGTTGGTAAAGAGATAGACTCCGTGAGACTGTAGCATTGGTAGTATCTGATGGTCGTCAATTTCAAAAAGTGGTTGATCACGCTAACTCTATGGAAGCCTTATATCGTGAGTCACGTCAGTGCAACGAGAAGAGGCAAAGACATCAGGAAGGTTATAGTATGTCCCATTCTGGGGGCCGTGGTCAGTTTTACTATGAAAAAGGCCAGTCTAGCAAGCTAATGTAGGAACTATTTAAGGTTTCATCTCCTTCTCAAAAATAGTATTCACAAGGATTTGGATCTTCAAGGCATGGTAGTTATATGGGTTCCGGTAGAGGATCCGATAGAGTGGGTCATCTGGGTCGTGTTTTAAGTGTGGCCTTATGGGCCATTATGCTAGATCTTGTCCTCAAAGAGGAAATATTCATCCTGCTCTGGTCTACACAGCCTTTAAGATCAGTGCCTCTGCGGGCTAAAGGTGGGGCACAGGGTGGTTATCATGGTGGTAGCCAGCACAATAGTGGTCATCATGGTGGTGATCACCAGTTATACGTTCTTCCTCCTAGGCCTAAGGTTATGGCCTTGGATGTTGTTATTAGAAGTTTGATTTTTGTTTGTTCTACCTGCGTCATCCATAGTTGACCCTGGGTCTACTTGCTCATATGTGTCATCAAATTTTGACCTAAATAAGGGTTTACCAATAATGTGTTATCTATATCTATACGTGTTACTTACCCTGTAGGGGATTTTTTAGTAGTGGATTAGGTGATCCGATCATGTATGATTTCTGTTAGCGAACTAGACACTTAGGCTAACTTAATACTTTAAACATGGTTGACTTTTATGTTATATTGGGCATGGATTGGTTGTCCTCTCACTGTGCAGTTTGGATTGTTATGCGAAGACTGCTGCCTTAGCAGTACCTGGTTTATCTCTGGTTATGTAGAAGGGTTCTAGTAGCCGTGCATCGATAGGGTTTCTTACCTTTAAGCTAGGAGGTTGTCGGGAGAGGATATTTTGTATATTTAGCATATGTTCGTGATATTCAGACCGACATTCCTCTCCTTATTCTGTCCTTATCATTTTTTATTTCCATGATGTATTTTTGATCGACCAACTAGACCTACCACTAGAGTTATCTATTGACTTTTCTATTGATTTAGAGTGGGGAACTAAGCCCATTTCTATTGCTCCATAACATATGGCTCCAGCAAAGTTGATCGAGCTGAAGGTTCAGCTCCAAGATTTACTAGATAAGGGTTTTTTCTATTCCAGTGTATCACCTTCGGGTGTGCTAGTTCTATTTGTGAAGAAGAAAGATGGTACCATAAGAATGTGTATCGATTATCGGTAGTTGAACAAATTCACTGTGAAGAACAAATATCCTACACCAAGAATTGATGACTTATTTGATCAGCTTCAAAGATCCATAGTGTTCTCTAAAATTGACTTAAGATCCGGTTATCATTAGTTGTGGATGATATACCTAAGACAACTTCTAGGACTAGTTATGGTCTCTATGAATTTCTAGTTATGTCCTTTGGTTTGACTAATTCTCTAGCAGCTTTCATGGACTTGATGCATAAAGTGCTTAAGCCCTACTTGTACGCATTTATGATTGTTTTTATTGATAACATCCTGATGTATTCGTGGAGTAAGTTAGATCATGAGAAGTATTTGATGTTAATTCTCCAGGCATTAACAGAATACTGGCTTTATTCCAAGTTTTAAAGTGTGAGTTTTGGTTGGAGTCCATTGCATTTTTGGGACATGTAGTGTCTAAGGCAGGAACTGTAGTTAATCCAGCAAAGATTCAGGTGGTGCATGATTGGCCGAGGCCAACATCCATTTTAGAGATTCAGAGTTTATTGGTTTATCTAGGTAATGTTGGCTTTTTGTTGAGGGGTTCTCTTTGAGTGAGGCTCCTTTTACTAAATGGACTAGAAAGAATATCTCCTTTCAGTGGTCTGATGACTGTGAATTGATATTTTTGAACCTTAAGAACTTATTGACTCCAGTGCTTGTATTAACATTACCAGTTGAGGGTCAGGGATTCTTCATGTATTTTGATGCTTTTGGTGTTAGTTTAGGGTGCGTTCTAATGCAGTAGGGTCAAGTGATTGCATATGCTTCTAAAAAGAAGAAGGTTCGAGCATAACTATCCCACTCATGACTTGGAGTTGGCAGCGGTAGTGTTTGGGCTTAAGATTTAAAGGCACTATTTGTATGGGGTCCAGTGTGAGATCTTTGCTAACCATCTTAGTCTTTAGTACATTGTGAACTAGAAGGAGATAAATTTCAGGCAACGATGGTAGATTGAGCTTCTGAAAGACTATGACATTTGCATTCTCTATCATCTGGGTTTGGAAAATGTTGTGGCGAATGCCTTGAGCTGTAAAGTGGTCAGTATAGGTAGCTTAGTAGCCTTGTTAGTTTCACATAGGCCATTGGTGGTGGAGGTTCAGTCGTTGGCTAGTTGGTTAGGCTTGATATGTCAGATCCTAGAGGAGTGTTAGTATATGTTGAGGCCAGATCTTCCTTGTTAGATTAGATTTTGTAGCACCAATTTGAGGAAGAGGGTTTAGTCACTCTTCGTGATTAGGTATTAGCTGGAGAGTCTGGCAGGGCTTCTATTGATTCAAATGGGGAGCTTTGGTGTGATGGTCACATTTGTGTACCACAGGTTGATGATTTGGTGTAGTTGATCTTATGAGAGGCTGATAGTTCTAGGTATTGTATTCATCCTGGTGCAGCCAATATGTACCGTGATTTGCGACAGTTGTATTGGTGGAATGAGATAAAAAGAATTATTGCACAATATCTATCTAAGTGTTTGAATTGTCGGGAAGTTAAGTATGAGCATCGGCGATCAGGTGGTTTGATATAAAGACTCCTTATTCTGGCTTGGAAATGGGAGTAGGGACTATGGACTTTGTTTCTGGGTTGCCGCAGACTATCAGAGGGCATGATACTATTTGGGTCATTGTTTACAGGCTGACCAAGTTAGCATATTTCATTCCTACTCACTCCTCTTATATTGCTGAGCGCCTAGCTCAAATCTACATTCGTGGGGTGGTTAGGTTGCATGGTATTCCTATATCCATCATTTTTGATAAAGGCACCCAGTTTACATTGCAGGTTTAGAGATTTGTTCAGCCAGATTTGGATATCGAGGTTTATTTGAGTATGATATTTCATTTGCAAACCAATGGTTAGTCCGAGTAGACTATTTAATTGTTGGAGGATATATTAAGGGCTTGTGTGATAGAGTTTAGTGTTCTTGGGATTAGCACCTACCATTGGAAGATTTTTCTTATAATAATAGCTATAACTCCAGCATTGAGATGGCACCATTTGAGGCACCGTATAGTAGGCGGTGTAGGTCACCTATTGGGTGGTTTGATGGTTTTGAGGCCAGAGTCCAGTCTTTAGATTTGTTATATGATTCTTTTAACCAGGTTCGATTGATTCAGGATAGATTGAGGGCAGCACAGAATAGGAAGAAGAACTACGCTGATCGTAGGCTTCGTGCCATAGAGTTTGGAGTTGGTGATAAAGTGTTTCTAAGGTATCACCTATGCACGATGTGATGAGGTTTGGTAGGTATGGAAAGCTTAGTCCTAGGTATATCAGACCATTTGAAATCTTGGAGAGAGTTGGTAATGTTTCTACAGGTTTTCCTTACCTCCTATGCTTTCAGTCGTTTATCTGAAATTTCATGTTTTGATGTTATGGTGCTATTTTCTTGATGAGTCTCGTGTCATTCGAGAGGATTCAAGCCATCTAGATGAAAATTTGTCCTTTGTTGAGGAGCCTACGAAAATTTTTGCAAAGTATGTTAGAAATTTGAGGTCCAGGGAGATTCCAGTGGTTAGGGTGTAGTGGAGGTAATGTCCAGTTGAGGAAGCAGTATCCACAACTGTTTGAGTTATCAGGTACTTTCCCTTCCGATTTATTTATTTCTTTCTTTTACTTGACTTTTGGGGACAAAAGTACTTTTAGTAGTTGATGTTGTAATGACCCTCGTGGTCATTTATGAGAAATACGCGAACTGTTTTTGGAACACATATGTAAACTATTTTAGGGGAGAATCACTCGGTGTGTGGCATCAAGTGTGAGGTAAGGTGACAGTCAATAACTCAGGCAGGAAATGTTGAAAAGCGGCTAATGATGCAAGAGCTCTTTTCCCCTTACACCCTCTAAAAAAAGGGTATGTCAAGTTTTTGAGAAAAGAAGGGTTCGAAGGAGAGAGGATTGGTCATCCTTCTTATCCCCCTAAGGAAGTAGAGCATGGTGAAAAAAATCCATCGTTCAGTTGAAGGGGACAGGTTAGCAGCTTCAGGATGACCCGAGTAGTGACCTTTCTGTCTATGAAAGAAATTGTACTAACAGGAAATTCCCGTTGTAGTAAGACCACCCCTCTATAAGTTTTCCCTATCACTCTGATGAACCTCTTTTTGCCTGTTTTATAGAGTTCAAGAACAGATTCTTGCCTATCCCTTATTTGGCCGGAGTGGGGGACGGCCCTAAGTGCAGGCAACAACAGCACCGGCTCTATGATGTTAGAATTGAATCTTTCTGTTGGCTTTCCTAATTAATTCGTGAATAATAATTCAAGGGAATGAAGCAAGTAGAGGTTTTGCATTATAGAACATTTTAGTAGCTTCCCCAAGTCATTTATGACTTGTTGAGACCGGTAGTTCAGTTTTGTGGCGGCTCAATTAAGAAATATCTAAAATTTCCTGTTTTGAGATACTACAACTAAGTACACGTTAACTAAAGTCAACTTTCCTTTAAGATAAGCTCAAAATTAGATTCTGATGGTTCCACTAGCTCCAGAATGTAACACAAAGTCAAGATTGACCTTAAGTTTGCGTTTTGGAATTTTCATTTGTAATTTGTACTCTAGTGTGGGTTTTAATTAAGTTTAATGCCTAATATGGAGCTTGAGTGGTATTTTGGTGTTCGGGGTGTCAGATTGAAATTCTAACGCTTCCATCAGCTCTAGAGTGGTGATTTTACGTTAAAGGAGGTATTGGTTCATTTTTCAGACTTGTCGTTGTAATTTCGAGATGTTTGTGGGAATTTTATTATTTTAAGCCAATGTGTTGACTTGGTCAACATTTTCAATAAATGACCTCGAATTTCTATTTCAATTGTGTCATTGAGTCTGAAATGTCATTTTAGGTGCGCGTGCATAGTTTGTCGGCATAAATTTGACTCTGAATGCTTTTTGAGTGGTGATTCAGAATGTTTTCATTCCTGGATATCTGCCATCAAAATGTACAACTGGTGTAGGTGAATTATTGTACGGGATTTCGAGCTATTCTTACGTGACATAATGCTTCTGTAGTTTCCCTCTATGCAATTGCAATCTAGGCTCACACGATCGTGAAGTATTCTATTTTGATCCTTAAATGTGATTGTGTTCTCCCTTTCACTCGATCATGGAGTGTTGTACCCTTATACTCATCGCAATCACGATGACAAAAATATTTATGCTATGTGCTAGCGACCTTCCTTCACGCAATCACGATGAACAATTCAATGGCAATATAAATAATCCCTGCCCGACATTTCTATTCGTAACACAGCAACCCTCCCATTTCCCCTTATTTTTGTGCGAAAAACCATCCAACAAGTACATCTTGGGTTGAGAAAAGTCACAATTTCTTCCCCTTTGATTTCCATGCAATTTTGTAAGTTTCTTCCTTGTTTTAATTCTTGAAATTCTTTGTTTCCACCATTAATGGCCTCAAGTGGTGAAGTTCATGAACTCACACTATAATTCTTATAGTATTGAATTATTGTTCATTCCCTGAGTACATTTTGTTGCGTAGCATGATTAATCCCCCAAATTCCAATGTTTAATTCCATAAAGATTGCGTCTTTGACCCCTTTGTAGTCAAATCTACCCAAGTTGATTTGTAGCCCTTCCCAATCTTGAATTATGCTCAATTTTGGAGCATGGGTTCCTAATAACGTTGGGAACCCCGTGGCAAAGTCTATTTTCAATTCCGATAGGTGGGACCTGTAGGCCTATTTTAGGCCCGATTTTAGACGTAGTCTGAAACTTAGCATAATTTATACCGTTGGAATTGTATTAACATATGGAATACTTTTATGTAAGTTTCAGAGCAATTAGAGTTCATTTGATATTAGTCAGAGTAATATTTATGAGCTTGCAGCATTTTATGTTGGATGACATGTAGGCTCCATAGGGCTATCCCTGGTTTTATAGCTTTAATAATTGTACTAAATAGCATTTGTGGGTTAGGTAGCTAGGTGGTTATAGTGACTTTGTACCGTTCTTTCGTCTGATTCCTTATTTGATATATACTTCGGCATCTAGATTTATATGGTGTGTGTGACTTAGGATTTTCATGGTGATACCTGTTTTGGCATAGACTTAGGTTAGGGCTAAGGCACCGATGAGAGTGCAATGGAGTTGGGCCAGTATCAACACCTAATTATTAAGCCATAAAGGTTAGAGACTAGTTTTAGTAATAATGATAGATAAGGATTTAAACCAATAAATGGTAATATTCTAAAAATAATATAAGTAAATGACCTTTTAACTATTTTAATGTAGGCATTGTATTGAGCACCCGGTAATACTATTTTTATTTTTTTTCATAGGCTTTCCACCCTGGCACCTGGAATTATTATTTGACTAATTAATGCTGAAACTTGAGACCAACTATATTTGGCAGTGAGTACAGCCGATGGCACTTGAGTCCATCGTCATACGGCAGTGATTACAGCTTTTCAAAACTATCACATACACTAATTCGGAGGATTATTGATACAATTCCCTTGAGGACTTTGGCGATAATATTTATCTAGGCTTTGAATGTCATGACTTGCTGAGTACAGCTTGATGATTTTATTGATATGAGACATTGGTTTCCATACTATGAAACCTTTGAGGATTTGTGATTTGGGATGTGAGGTTATTATGACGTTAGAGATTGTACGTGGTTAGCTTACCTCCATGGACCTTGCCTTCGAACTTGTGCGACATCGAAAGGGGGTATAGGATAGAGTAGGGATATACCGAGAAAATTTGGGGTAGCCTTCCATAGATTCTGCATGTTAGGCCTACGAGTATCGGGGTAGAAATGTATACAGGACTGGTTAATTCATGTGTATGTATTTACTTTTCTGCGCTTGTCTTCTTCAGTGTACCATTGCTAAGATGTAAGGTCTCTAGTGAACGTGAATTTTGTGTTTAATTTATTTATTATATTGTTGCTATATTACTTAGTTACGGTAGTGTTACTTTTGAGACATATTGCTTATATGGATTATTGTGCGTTGTGTCATCTAATCAATCTTTCTTATTTTACTTGAGGTTACCAGTATACCGCCCATGTTCTCTTTATGTCTTCTTTTGACTCTTGATTATTGTTGTTATTATTTACGTATACTGTTGCAAGGATTCTAGGCACATCCTTTTTCATGGCATGAATTCCTAAATAAGTGATTAGCTAGCGATATATATTCTACTTGTTACTTGATTCTTATTTGAGTAGCCAGATTCCATGATGTACTATTTGATTCTGTGAACCTATGTATTGTCTTCTGTTATTTACTGCTTTTATTATTATATGTGCCTAGTGGGCCCTCGAAGCCTACTAGGTACGGGTTACTTTGGCAGCTTGTACTCATACTACACTTTCCTATGTGCAGATCCTAGTACAAATGCCCGACCTTGATATACAGATCGTTGTTCGTGCAGACTCTATTGACTTTCAGAGACTCAAGGTGAACATGGCGTCCTGATTTTCCTGATTCTCTTTAGTATTTATTTCGATCCCTATGTATTTTCAGAGATATATTTGTATTAGACATTTGATTCCTTATTATGTACTTAGAGGTTTTGTATTACACCGTATCAAGTTTTGGGCATTGTTTATTCTTTATACTTCTGCGTCTTTTATATATTTTTAATTGTGTTTGTACTTTTTTCTTTTGATTTCCTAGCCCTCCATTTCGGCTTCGGGCTAGAGGGTTGGTTCCCCTACTGGTGGTATAGTAGGTGCCATCATGATCTGAGAAATTGGATCGTTATAGGATTGGCACTGTTTCTTACATTTTGGCTCTACCTTTTGAGCTAGCTTTTGTTTGTTCTGTTTTCCATGTATTGATGCTCAAACTGTATGTGCCAGACCCTTCCTATATACTTCCCCATTACTGAATATATTTAGACGACTGTTTGACCTATGTTGAGAAGCCTGAGGCTATTATAGAAAGAGATGTGAGACAACTCAGGTCCAGGCAGATTCTGATTATAAAGGTTCATTGGGCTTGTATCCCCAACAAAAAGGCCTCCTAGGAGATAGAGAAAGATATGTCGGCCCAATATCCTCTCCTATTTGAGAATTCAAGGATTCCACCCTTCTTGAACCTCAAGGACAAAAGTATTTTTTAGTGATAGATGTTGTAATGACCCTGTCCATCCATTACTGTATCTCTATGCAGTTTCTTTGTTTAGAGCTTTTCTGTAGCTTTCGAAAGTCACTTAAATCTTGCTTGGACTGATACTTTGGTTCCATGGAAATTTTGTCTTGTTTATGTGGTTTCTTTGTTTTGGAGTTTTAACTTTAGAATAGTGTAACATAAGACTGATTTCATAGCAAACTCACTTGGAATTGACTTCCAACAGTTTCGTTAGCTCCAAAACATGGACTTTAGTCTAGGTGGACTCTTAGTTTGAATCCATAGGCTTCCAGTTGCGTGTTATTTCGTTAGGCGAGATAACAATTAAATCAGTTTATTTTGCATAATAATTATGTCCTTGCTTTAATAGAGATAAAATATATATTTTTAAGTCTTTTTAAGACATTATCGATAATAATGACTTAGTTCTTTTATAATGAATTATTAATCTATTATATTTCTAACGATGATAGTAAGTCCAATTATATTGAAAATTTATTATTTAAAGGGGAAAGTATTGTTAGAAACATTATTCTATTAATTTTGGTGTATCTAAAAGATTATAATTATTTTATAATGAGTCTATATAATATCTAACTACATCTCCTATTCTTCACTGCTATATTATATATAATATATAATTTTTATATGATTCAGTGAGGGTTGAAAAACGAATAGAAGGCAAATATTATTTCTTCAAATTGAAGAATGCCAAAAATAAAGTCGCCTAACTTTTGTAAAGTTCCACCACCAACCGCCCCCTTGGTATCCTATATAATTATAATTACCTTTCTTTACCTCTTATTAAGCACGAGAACTTTTTTCTGGTTAACAGAAGTTGTTTAGGCTTGCAATAGTACTATGGATTTTCAAATGGTATATTATATATGAGTTGGCCTCAAATTTTCTTACTTAGCACTATAGCGATGGTACTAGTACTGATACAAGGATTATGCATGTGGGATGATTCCCTCAACGGGCCCCTACCATACTGGGTTGTTATGAAAATCCTAGAAGATGGGTATATATGGGTAGTAGTGGTATAAGGAGATATCTCTTGTAGTTCCTTCCTGCTATGGGCACCTCCCAGGGGTGATGCGTGCAGGAACTTGATTTAATTTTCCTTCACCCTTTTACATTGCATATCTTAGTGCTTGGTTGTAGCCTTCAAGCTTACAAAGTCACGTTTGGTCCCTTGGTTGTGTGTATGTACCTAATGGTAGCATGGGATGCCATTGGGTATTGGTTTCCTAGCTTATTGATTGTCCCACTAGTAGTATGGGATGCCTTGTAGGGTATTACTTGTTATTTTTGTATTTACCTTACTCTTCCCATACCTTACTTGTTAGTAGTGTAGCTTGTCTTACTCATTATAGCTCCTAAAATTCTTTGTGTTACTTTTTTATCCATTGGTTATCATACTGGAGCTCCAGGTACATGTCTCTTCTCTATTAGATTGTATAGTGATGTTAGTTTTATGGTTTTATATTCTAACTTAGACCTGGTTGCCTTAATTGACCTGTTGTCTTTCCCTGTTACTGCTTTCCTTAGCTAGATACTCGTTCCTTACCTTATTTATGTTATGCTTTTGCCCAGCCTTTCTTTGGCACCTTTTGGGTACCTGTTGTTGGTACTCATACTGCACTTCTGCATTATTTTCATGGTGCAGATCTCGATATAAGTTATTAGGGGGGTTTCCGTCATGCAGGCTAGCTTTTAGAGTAGACTCGGAGATACGGTGAGCATTCAGTATTCGGGATGGTCGATTCTCCATCTTTGTTGTGTTGTCCCGATTTTTTGGTACTTTTCACCTATACATATTACTTTTCCATCTATCTTATGTTGTTCTCTTCTCTTCACCTCATTTCTTTGGTTTCCTATTGTATGTCTGGGTATTAGAACATTGTGTGTTGCTCCAATCTGGGGTTTAGTCTTGTCTAAAGGAGTGGTGTAGACTCCATCATGATCTGAATTTTTGGGTCATGAAAATAAACTCGGACAAACCTATGATAGTACCCAACTAGACCCAAAACCTATAGATATCTGACGGAGAAGTCAATAGGACAAATTCTGATGTAGTCAATCTTCTGAGAATTACATCGAATACCCTAGTTGGAAATGATATGACCAAGGAATAAAATGACTGGATCCAAAACTTACACATAGAGAATTTACCATAAATCTGACACTCTCTAAGTATCTAAAGAATAACTCGAATATAGTTTTCATGCTCCTCCTCACTTCTGGAGTAAACCAGAATATTATGAATGAAGACAATAACAAACGGTTCAAAGTATGTCTTGAATACCCTATTCATAAGGTACATCAAAAATATGCAGAAGCATTAGTCAAACTAAAAGACATGACAAGAAACTTAAAGTCTCCATAACGGGTTTTGAAAGATGACTTTGAAATATCTGCCTCCCTGACCTTAGCTGATGATAGCCAGAACATAGATCAATCTTTAGAAAGTGGCTATACCCTTGAAGCTAATCGAACTAGTCATAAATCCTTGGAATGGAATACTTATTCTTGATTGTGACTTTGTTCAACTTACGGTAATCAATGCATATAAGGGGGAACCATATTTATTACGTATGAATAAGACAGGGGAACCCTATGGAGACACATCGAGATGGATAAACCTTTTGTCTAGGAGGTCTTCTAGATGATCCTACAACTCTTTAAGCTCAACTGGAGCCATATGGTAGAATAGAAAGGGGTCGAGTGCTCGGAATAAAGTCTATTCTGAATTATATCTCCCAATTAGAGGGGACTCTGGGTAAATCCTCCAGAAACACATCAATGAGATCTCTGACAACTGGTACTAACTGAATATCGAAAGTCTCGAACTTAGAATCCTCAACTCAGACTGAGTGGTAGATACACCCCTTAGAGATCATTTTTCTAGATTTCATACAAAATGAACCTAGCCTTAGGAACTCTAGTCCTACAATAATAATACCATGACATGCATGGAGCAAATCCATGGCCAGAATAACATCAAAGTCTACCATTTCTAACTCATAAAGATTATTTGGAACAAACATACCCAGAATAAAAACAGTGCAACTATGATAGACTCTCTGAGTTGTAACAAGATCACCAATAGGTGTAGAAATAGCAAAAGACACAGATAAGATTTAGGACTCCTATAAAATTTTATAGCAACATACAGGGGTATAAAAAAAAGGGTAGATCCAGGTTCTAACAATCTATGAACATCAACGCCATCACTGCTCCTAAACCTACCTGGATCCTAAAACATATAACTTGTTTGGCTTTTACCACTACTGGTACTAGAAGAAGTGTTGATCTGGTCGTGTTGTTGGTATTGTTGTTGTATTAGTCTAATATCTACTATTACCATCTCTTTTCCTATCCACAGGATAATCCCTAATCTAGTGGCCTAGATTACCACATCCAAAACATCCCCTCAAGGACAATCCCTAAGAGTGTGACCTGTCTGGCCACATATAAAGCATCCATCCTGTCCAAACATACAATGGACAAAATTATTCTTATCATGCCTAGAACATACCAGATGAGTGTGCCCCCCTATCACATTACCCTATGAAGCCACTTTACCTACTCTGCCTTGCTGACTCTAAGGATTTCTGAAACCCTGAGAGCACCGAATGAATAAGGGGATGATCTATTAAAACTATATAACTAATGCCTGAATCCTCCACCAGACTTAGGATGACTAGACTCAGAATGACCAGTCTTATCCCTCTTACTCTTTTGAATCTCCCTCTACTTAGTCTTATTTTTCTCAATATGCTCTAAATATACCATCAAGATGTCGATGTCCATATCACTACTCAAAATAGCTTCCCTCCCTAAAGTTAAATTAGGGGAAAGATTATCCATGAACATGCCCATTCTATTATGCATGTCTGCAAGCATCTATGGAGCATATCTTGAGAGCTTTGTAAACTTTATTCAGTACTCAGATGCAAACATGGAGCCCTACTCGAAACTCAGAAACTTATGAACTATCTCGTGCCTCTTCTCCCTAGGAAAGAACCTAGACATGAACGCCTCCTCAAACTCATCCCAAGAAGGCGGAGCAACTACCACTCCTCTAGTATTCTTCCACATGTCATACCAATGTCTGGAAACATCCTTCAACTGATACGCTATCAGAACTAACCTATCCACATCCAACACCCTCAACATCTTACAATTCCGATGAACCATCAATGAAGTTCTCTAAGTCCGCCCCAAGTCTCCGGATCAAATAGATGTAACACTGGAAAGAATCATTGAATGACAACTCTATAACATCTTATTTGAAAGACACTACAAAATGAATAAACTTAGCTTCTAGTACAAGTCCCTTCTTGAATAAACTTCATAATCAGTTTTGTGCACCATCTTCTTAAAAGTTACAATTGGCAGAGATTTGAAGATTAAATGAACCATATAATCACTTGAAGAAATTTGTTGTGTGTTGATATCACCATTCATTTAAAGATAATGTTTGTAGAAATATCTTGGTAAAATGTCTTTTAAATATATGCATTTCATGGTCAACAAAATCTTGATAATATTTTATAGGATAAATAATTCATACAAACACTTTGCAATTGATCTTATTTCAGTATCTCCATACATCTCCATATATGAGTATAACTATATTATGCTCACAGCTATAACAAGATGTATAAATACACCAATTATATAACCTATGGTACTTCAGGATCAATCAAATTCTACAAGTTTCTTACTTTAGTAGATAATTCATTTCTTTTGGCAACATTCTAAGAATCTCAACAATAATCAAATTATCAATTTATATCTTATAAGGAAAAGTTTCAAAGAAAGTTTATATGCTTCAGGCATTTTGAATTCTTAAGAGATTTTACATATAAATTTTTTTCAAGTGACAATATCAAATATGACATCTCCTATTGTCTAAATTCCAAATCAAATAACCTTTATGCCTACCAAATTAAAACATTTATCTTTACTTGATAATCGTTTCTACATCAGCATGCTTAAATAAACATAGAATTCAGATACTCATACTCTTTTACAATATTACACCATATTATATCAAAGATATCATCGCCAAATATAACCTTTATATCAACTTGCAATGTAACATAACATACTGAGATCTTATCACTTTAGTATTTTGAAGTACCTAAACCTCGCGGGAGGTTTCATGAAGTATTACGTCGCAGGCTCTTCTAGAGAATCCTCCTTAGTATGATCTTTTGCTTCCTTTAAAGGTGAATGGCATTAAGAATTTATTAGTCTACCATGCTTCATGTATGCCATAGATTTTTTCCTTCAGGGACCACCAACAGGAGCATATGCAACTAAATATGAAATTAACTTTGAATCAGTAAATGGTTCTAGCATTTGATTTGAATTATCTTTTGAATGAGAATCATAATGATGATAATTCACTACATATTTTATAGATTCTTATTATATCTCTCTTATGTTGGGGAAATTAACATACATCCACTAGCTTCTTTGATGAATCTATTTTTGTGCATTACGATACTCACAATAAAAGTAATTAGATGGAAAAAATTTAATTCCTCACCCTAAATCAATTGTGAGGGGGTAATGAATCATAATTTATTAGTCTGATTTATACCAAGTATTATTCTATAAAATATATCATAATTCAAACCAACATATAAAGTTTTGTTCTCATAAGCAGTGGTTTAGCTATTAATTTAAGACATCCAATATCAAGCCATATTGGACATAAAATTAAAATTATCAAGATTAATTGTCTTGATTAAGTAATTTGAAATTTATGCTCTTAACTTGATTATATTGAGAAAGAAAATTTTCAAACGTTAAATTGCAGGTTGACAATAAATGCGCATGTAAGTATTTTATACATGCATCTTAGTATATCACATGACAAGTGAACAGGCACATATTCACCTCTTGTACATTCCGGAATTTAAGGGTTTCATTCTCAACATTAGTTGATCCAATCAACTCATTATGAGAATAAATGACATAACCAATTCTTGAATAATTTTCTAATTCTTCAATTTATGTTTAGTACTCAATATGCACATCTTCGGGATGACAAAATCACTCATGCCAACAAACAAAATTATTTTCTATTTTATTGATTAAATTTCATATTTACTATTTCAAGAAGAAATTCCAAACTATATCTTCTTAATGATTCGACCTCTTCTAGAGGTGAGAAAATTACAGCTTTTTTACTAATGCAAAAGATTGACTTGCAAAAGAAGAACCAAGTCTCTATTGACTTTGGTGATATCTTGTAACAAAATGAGTCCCAAACATTGAAATCCAAGAGTAAATATCCATTAGGTACAGGAATTGAGAAAAAGGGACTATAATCTCACATTTGATCACCAAACATGGTTGGAAAAATCTGGACGGTAAGAACAGACATATTTTATCCTTATTTTGTATTAGATTTACAACTTCTATTCAATGAGAAAATGATGCAATAAAATAAGGTAACAATTCCAGAAGATTAAAGTTCACCCGCAGAACAAGTTCCTTGACATGAATCACACATCCCTAGCATGGAATATATTTATATGAAGGTGTCTTTAATCATTGTCACTCAAACTTAATGCTACCACATTCTCCTTGTGGAATGAAGTATAAATATTTAAACATGTCTTAAGCCTATCAAATCATGATAGCTTAGAACCTCGTTTTTATTCATGAGCAAATTGAGGCACACATAGAATTTAGAGAATCTCTCTCTAACATATCTTTCAAAATATAGCAGACTTCATATAATTTCTGATTTATGAGTTATTATTAATATCCTCACATACATAGTCAACGAATTAAATCACTGGATCGAATGTCATGAACCAAAATTCGGTCATGATGGTACCTCTTTTTTCAACTGCGATAGGTCAACCAAGACTAACAGCGATAAAACAAGCAAAGATAATATTGTGGAAGTAGATAACAAATGGAAATATTAAAGAAAAAATCAATATAATTAACACCCCAGAACCAGGTTTCCACTGTATATGATCCACTACATGATTATACAAAGATTTATAGTCTGAACAAGATCTTAGCATGTAAAGGCACCTTAGA
>JBDJHY010155553.1:0-12752 GCA_039654485.1 Withania somnifera
TTTTGTACTCGGAGACTATGGTGAGCTTATAATGTGCATGATGATCGTGTCTTCCTCTAGTTGTTGTCTGCTAAATTTTATTCCCAACTAGCTATGCCATAGTTTGTTTTTGTAGGATCTTGTATGTGTTGTATATTTTCAGTTGGATAGTCTATTCTATATAGCTCTAGTGTGATTGACACTAGGTTTAGTGTTGGTTTATTTAAATATATATGTTCACTTATTAATTTTATTTACCAGTTCATTCATTATAAGTAGTTAAGAGTTATTATGGCCCATTGTTTGTTGCTCTGGTCTATAGGAGTAGGCTTGTGTACAGGTGGGTTGTAAGCACCATCATGACCCAATTTTAAATCATGATAGAGTCGTATCAGAGTTTGGTTCACCAGTATCCTTAGTATTGGACCAAGCACTTAGTAGAGTCCTGCAGATGGGTACGTAGACGTCCGTATCAAGTCTTCAGGATGATACAGGGTACCTTAGGAAATATTTGCCTCTTTTTATTATCATAAATTGACATTTGTATCATTTTAGGAAAAACTCACTTTGGTTTCACTCTTTCACACATGGTACGTACTCAAGCTTTGTTTGTGGATAAATTCCCTCCCCGCCTATTCATTAGTCCCCAACTTGGGTCATGAAGGGTTTGTAGGGGATACTCAACCAACTGGTACTCTTCTATCTTGTACTCAGCAAACTATAGTTGTAGTAGATCAACCGATAAAACTTTAGAATTTACCTGCACCACTGCCGCAGTTTACATAGCCACCACCTCAAGCTATTATAGATATCTTATTGCAGATATTACAGATGTTTTGTGGTATACCAACCGAGGAACCATAGACTTTATCCCAGGGAGAGGTACAGGATGTACTGCCTTTCCCAGTATCTACAACTTTAGCAACACCACCCATATAACCTATGAAACCAGTTTAAGTCATACCTATATCTATCTCGACACCAACTATGACTATCCTAACTTTTCAGGTGAGGATGATGTTGGACCACTTCCTTCAGATTGAACCATCAGGGTTTTTAGGGGAAATGTGGCAAGACCCCCACTAATTTATTATGAATTTTGAGGAGAGGTTGTAAAACTTGAGGCTTTTAGAGAGATACAGGGTTGATTTCACTAATTATCAACTTGAATGACGCACTAGTTAGTGGTGGAGAGAGCATAGAGATTGCAAGCCCCCTGGTTTTCTCCATTAGACATAGGTCAGTTTAGAAAGGATTTTATAGCCAATTACATGCCTAGGAGTGCATGATTTTTTCTACGACCTTAGTTTGTAAACTTTTAGCATAGTTCCATGACCATTTCCAAGTATGGGGCCTGATATATTGAGTTGTCTAGACATGCTGGGGAGCTGCTGTCTACTAAGGATGAGCAGAATTACCACTTTGTCTATCGATTGAGACTTTACATGTAAAGATTTGTGTAGTGGTTGTTAGTGTAGAATAAGTACTTCACGTATATTATTGACTATTCTCATAGAACGAAACACATGGTTATGGGGCCCAAGGGAGAATCGATAAGATGAAGCACCACAAGGGAGGCTTTTCGAGTTCCCAATCAATGGGAAGGGACTATAGTAGTAGTACAGGCCATCAGCAGGGTTATTACAAGGGTTAGTCTAGCCAACAATACCATACCGCCCTTTATTTTTTAGATATAAGGTAGAGCATCCAGCTCACTTGAGGCCCAACTTTAGGTTATCGAGTTTCGAATAAGGGTTCCAGTAATAGAAATAAAGATGTATGTAGTTATTATAAGTGTCGTGAGGTTGGAAACTATGCTAGAGATTGTCCTACGGCTTCCATAGATTGAAATACTGAGGTTTAATTCTATTATGGTGATAGGGTACACTTTTCTAGGGATTTCCTTAGTGTAGATCCACTCAGATAGAAGCATTGCCTACCCAACCATTGCAGACAATGCCTCCAGCTTGAGGTGGTCATCCAGTAGCTCATGGAGCAAGGGGTGGAGGCCGAAGAGGGGGAAAGAAGGGTACATGAGGTGAGAAATAGGGTAGGGGCCTCTATCATCTTTTTTCCATTCCATACAAAGCTTAGGACGAGTCTTCAGACATTTTTGTGACTGATATGATATTTTTTGTGGGAATTCAAATTTAGCTTTATTTAATCTTAGATCTACTTATTCTTTTCTTTTATGTTTTTTATTGCTCGATTGGGTATACCTAGTTAGATACTAGCTACATCATTGAGTGTAGATACCACTATAGGTGCTACCCTAGTGGTAGATCGTGCATATAGGTCCTTGTGTTGTTACTATCCATAGTTGCGACACCCATAACGGACTTGATTGAGCTAGATATGATGGACTTTGATGTGATTCTAGGCATGGAATTTTTATACCCTCATTATGCGGTCCTTGATTATTATGTAAATAAAGTGATCTTATCTATGCTCGGTGTGCCTCTGATATATGGGGGAGCCTACTAACTACTCTTCCATTTGGCTCATATCTTTCCTTGAGGTTCATAAGCTTATTTCTGGGGATTACTTATTTATTTGTGCCATGCGAGAGGTATTAGTTTTAATAATCCCTTTTCTTAGTCTGTACCTATTGTTTTTGAGTTTTTGGTCTGCTTCTTGTTGATTTACCTAGCCTCCCACCCGAGAGGGACATTGGTTTTGCAATAGAGGTTAAATTGGGAACCAGGACCATTTTGATTACTCCATACCACATGGACCCATAATAGCTTCATAAGTTGAGTGTTAAACTGTAGGATCTTTTTTTTAGAGGCTTCCTCTTTCCTACTATATCACCATAGGTTGACTAGTCCTTTTTTTATAGAGGAAGGACAAGATTATGCAAATATATATTGACCATATGCATCTGTACAAGGTGACTATTAAGAGCATATATCCCCTACTGACTATTGATGGTTTGTTTTACCATCTATACGGTGCCATGATATTTTCTAAGATTGATTTGATGTCAGGTTGCCATTAGTTGAGGATTCAGCTAAGGATATATTAAATACATCTTTTCAGATGTGATTTGGGGATTATCAGTTTTTGTGATGTCATTTGGGTTGACTAGTGCCCCTGAAGCCTTCATGGACTTGATAACTCAAGCGTTCAGTCCCTATTTGGACTCCATTGTGATAGTTTCATTGATTAAATACTTGTATACTTATGGAGATGAGAGGTTCATATAGTGCATATAAGGATATTGCTTTAGACATTAAGGATAGATCAACTTTACACCAAGTTCTTGAAGTGTGCATTTTAGTTGGAGTCAATGGCATTTTGATCATACGATATCTAATGCTAGAATTATTGTTGATTTGGCTAAGGTATCTACGATTTATGATTGTCCTCGACCTACCACTCATATAGAGATTTGTTGTTTTCTTAGGTTGGCTTGGTAATATCACTGCTTTGTTAAGGGGTTTTCATTCATTGCAGCACCTTTGACTAGATTGAAGTGGAAAGATGTTTCTTTCTAGCGGTCATCTGAGTACAAGTCTAGCTTTCATAGACTTTTGGGGTCACCGATTACCACTCGAAAACTTGAATTTCTAGTTGAGGGTTAGCCCTATGAAGTGTATTGTGATGATTTCAATATTTTTTTAGGTTGTGTTATGATGAAACATGGTTATTTTATCGCTCATGATTCAAGGCAACTGAAGGATCATAAGCACAACTACCCTACCCATGGCTTTGAGTTGGCTGTGGTAGTTTTCTCTTTTATGATATGAAGGCACTACTTGTATGGATTCCATTTTTAGATATATACTGATTACCACTATTCGTAGTACATTTTGAGTCAAACTATATTAACTTGAGGTAGTGGAGATGGGTTGAGCTCCTTAAGGACTATGACCTAAGTATTCTATATGACCTGAGAAAGGCTAATATGGTTGAAGATTCCTTAAGCCGAAAGGCAGTTTATATGGGTACCGTAGCTTCTATATCTCTTTTTGAGAGACCTTTGGATTGGGACATCCGGTCCTTGGCCAATAGGTTTTTTAGATTGAACATTTCAGTTCTAGAAAAGGTTGTTGCGCATGTTGAGGCTAGGTATACTTTATTTGATTACTTTATTTGATTAGATTTGACAATGTGAGTTTTGTTGGGCTTCAGTGGACTCTGATGGTGTATTATGGGTCCATGGTCTTCTTTTTAATTCTTGAGTTATTGGTTTGATTCAAACATTGTTGCATGAGGACCATTGCTCCATATATTCTATCCATTCGTGTTGCTAAGATGTATCATGACTTGAGTTAGAATTATTAGTTATAGGTCATGCGCAGAGATATAACAGCTTCTATGTTTCGGTGCCTAAACTGCCAAAATATGAAGTTGGATCACTGAAGATTCTGCAATGAGACGCAAAGAATTTCAATTCCTTAATTGAATTGGCAGAGGATTACTATGGACTTTGTATCTGGCCTTCCCCATACTTCTAGAGGTCGTGGTTGAATTTGGGTCATCGTGGATTGATCTACCAAGTCAGCTCTTTTCCTGCTGATAAATTTTCTTGGGGTGTTGAGATATTAATTGAGTTGTATGTTTATGAGGTGGTTAGCCTCCATAGGGTACCAGTTTCCATCATTTCAAATAGGGAAACTAGCATCTTGGTTTTTGAGGACAATGTAGAGGGAGATGTGTACAGAGGTGGACTGGGGTACAATGATCAATCCTTAGAGAGACGGGCAGTCCGAGAGGACTATTAAGGTACTTCAGGATTATTGTGAGCTTGTGCCTTTTTTTTTAGAGTTATTGGGAAATACTGTTAGTCTTGGTAGAGTTTTTGTATAATAATATTATCACTCCAACATTCAAATGGAACCATTTAAGAACTTTATCAAAGGCATTGCAGATCACCTATTGGATGGTTTTGTAGTACATAGTCTTTGGCCCAGAGTCTTGATAGGATTTATTATATGATTTATTATATAATTAATAGTGTTTGAGTTATTCAGTATAAGCTTCTAACAGTGCAGAATAGGGAGAAGTCCTTTACGGAGGTAGGATTTAGCCCTTGTAGTTTAGTGTTGGAGATTTGGTCTTCCTGCGTATGTCACCTATGAAGGGTGTTTTGAGGTTTCATAGGTGGGGTAAGCTTAGCCCCAGGTTCATTAGGCAGTATGAGATCACAGAGAGGGTTGGAAGTGTGCCCTTTAGACTGGCCTTACCTCTAAAGTTAGCTTATGTTTGTCCTATGTTTCATGTGTCTATGCTTCTCCAGTATGTTCGAGACCCATCTCATGTGCTTTGTCTAGAGTCTGTTCAGCTTTATGACCCTTAGACCCTACGTTAAAGATCTTGAGGCCTTTATCATTGGAGTTTTGAGGTGGCTTGGGTCTAGGGAGATTCTTGTGGTGAAGGTTCATTGGGCACATTCACTTGTTAAGGAGGCTACCTGGGAGACATACGTAATATGCAATTCTAGTTCCATAATTGTTTGAGCCTTCAAGTACTAATATTTCCTTGAATTTTGATAAAAAAGTCCATTTTAGTGGTTGATCTTGTAATGAGCCTCGTGGTTATTTACTTGACATTTTTTATTTTTAGAGCCTTTTTTTAGCTTCCCCAAGTCATTTATGACTTGATGGGAATGACAGTATGGTTCCCCTGCAGCTCTGTTGCCTGTTATCTTAGTTTTCTTATTTTAAAGGGTCAACCCAAAAATAGTGGAACTTCAGAGTGAATTCTTGGTAAACAATCTCAGAAATCAGATTATGACAGTTTTGTTAGCTCTGCAATGCCGACTTGTTCTAACGGGACCCTTAGTTCAATTCTCGGGGTGTTCTGTTTGAGTTTGAGCTATTTTGAGGAAAATTAATTTAGTCAGAGTTTAGTTTGGATCCTTGGATGGCTTTTGGTGATCAGAGCATCGGATCAAAATTCTAAGATTTCTAGTAGCTTTGAAATGTCAAATTTGGGCTGGTGGGGTTACTGACTTGCTTCCTGAGGTGTCCAGACTCATTTTAAAGGCTTGTGTCAAAAGATGAAAAGTTGTTGGTTTGGTTTCAATTTTGTATAAGGGTTCTTTTCTCTTAAACGACCTTGTATGAACATTTCTTTAATTTCATTGAGTTTGGAATATTGTTTCTATGTATTTTGCATAATTGGTTTGTCAAAAGTTGTATCCTATTCTATTTTGAGCCCTTTGTTGGAGTTCATAGAATTTCTAAAAATATCTTTTTTTCTTTCAACTCTGTATGTCATAGTTGCTCTCTGCATTTACAAGCCCTTGTTTGCATTCGCGGAGGTCTTCCTCTTTCATTCTCTGCATTCACAGGATTTTTACCACATTATCAGAGGATTTTTCCCTAGGCCAGACCAACCGGTCTTCTCTGTGGTCGCATTGAATAGTCCACAATCGCGAGAGTCTAACCAAATTTGCGAAGGCCTGTCACCAGGACTATATATAAGCTTCACCCCACTCATCCAAACCGAAATTCCTCTTCACAAAATTTATTTTTTTGATCCTTAGAGTGTGATTTCAAGTGGGTAATTATTGTGCCTTGAATGTGGAGTGTGAGTGGTGCTTTGGTGATCGTTTGTCTATCATTTATGTGTGTTTTCTAGTCCTTTTCCATGCAATCACCTCTTGAATAACTCGCTCATCTTACATAAACATTCCTTGGAAAATTGAAGACCTTTTTGGGTCCAATTGAGTTAATTTCCGAAACATGTGTTCCATGAGATGAGCCCTACCTCCTAACATTTTTATTTTTATTTTCCAGGTTACAAGTCTCATGGGCCTTTTTTAGGCCCAATTTATGACCTGAATTGCACTTGACAATATGGGTATTGTTATTTACCTTTTGACCTCTGGATTACTAATTTAATAATTTTGAGCTATTTTGGGCTTTCTTGGAGCTTCGGGCTATTCTTTCATGCTTTTTGAGGACTTTCATCATCGTCCAGGTAGGCAAGGCTTCCTTTGACTTCTAGGCTGGCGATTATATTATATGTTTATTGTGTAAGGAAAAATTTTGGGTTAGGCCATCAGGTTGGTTTATTTTCCACTAATTCATTTGTTATTATTACTTCTTCTACTTAATTGGGACCCTGCATGGAGATATAGGTGTCACGAACCGAAAATTAGAAAGTGATGGTGTCTACACCTCACCTATAGACAAGGCTCACCTTGGCCAAAAACCTGGTGTCATTGTCGATGAGCTACAATAAACATATATAACCAAAATAGAATACAAGTCTACATGAACAAAAGATATCCCTAGTCCGAAATGGAAAAAACTCTAAAATAGAAGAAACCAGGAGTAGAAAAGATGCCTGATGCTCACGACATCCTAGAGTAGCACAAATATATCTAGCTCAATCATGACCACACTTCTAGGTAGTACCCAGATCTGCACCAAAGGGATGTATAAGTGTAGTGTGAGAACCAAGAAAATTGGTAAACAGTAGGCATAGGCTGACTGAGTAGCAATAAGTATAAAAAGGTAAAAGGCAATCAACAAAATTAGGGAAACAACAGACTAGCATAATTAACTCAGGGATAATCAAACAATATGCCCCTTACCTGAATCCTCAGTAAAACCATTACCCGACGAGGCTACGCACCAATAATACAAGATAAATCTCAAAAGTACACTAATAGCCGAAATAACTAGAAAGTATTTCCCAAGGGGTGCTACAAGATACCTCAATACCAATACATTGTCTCCCTCGGTGACCTATGGCACTACAGAACCACATATTTAAATTGGGTCACACCAGGACATGAAGAAGATCCACAGAAGATCTCTGTCCTTCCTCCTCTAGTATACTCCTCCACCAAGCCTACGCAGCAACCTAGGTCGAATAGTCTATGTGGGGAACCAATCCCGCATACAATCTTCAACAAACACTAAGTAATGTCAGAAAAATCAGGTAGGAATACAAAATTCCAGGCCAAGCCTATAAATATGCATAGCAAGAGAAATAGGTCAAGTCCAGTTTCCCCTAGTCGACCCATAAACTCTTTATTGAGTATCACGCAAGACCAGAAGAGAGTGATAAACATAGTATCATTATTGCAAAAAAACATACACATCAAGTGCAAAAAAGCAGCCTAGCTAGGATCTTCCTCTAGGCCACCAAACAGTAAATCCAGGAGATGGCTAGTACGCTCTAACCACTAGTATAATCTCCTCCTAAACCACACTACGATCCAGAGTCTGTGTATAGATAATACGTACCAAATATGTTACTTCTCCCCCACTATACTACAACATTGAGCAGGCGTAAAACACATAGGTGAGGCTTACGTATTCTAATGGTCGAGTACCGAGTGATAAGGCCAGAAAGAAGGAAAGAACAACCATAGGCCAAAGTGTAACAATAACGGTGCTCTAGACTAGTATCCCAGCTCTGAGATGGCATTTTACCAATGTAAATGCTATATCAATACTCAGTCAATAACACAATAGACCTAGCCTACCTTGCTGCCAAAGAACAATTCTGAAAGCGCGGCTAATGAGTCAAAATATCTTTATAAAAATAAGGGGGTCATTTATCAAAATCATGATCAATAAGTCAACACAAGTACAACAAGACCCATATTTCTATATAAATAGAAGGGCAAAATTCTCAACTAAAAACCTGGTAAAAAACCCTAACTTCTCAAAATCAAGAAATCATTATATAAACACAAAGATCACGATGTAGGGATCGTTTTGAAAAAATTAGGGCTCAATCCAACTGGTATAATTAAGGATATACGCCCTAAAATAATTTTTTTACTATAGAGAAACACTAAAATAATATAAAAATGAGGGATTACCGTCTAGAAAAGCTCGTGGAAAGCTTTCACGGAGTCGAACCACCAAAACTACCTTTAACTATATGGTTGAGATTTCTTGCAGAGAGGAATTGGAGAATGAAATGTTCTCTACTTTAATTTTGAATGAAACTGTACTAATCATTGACAAAATAACATATACATGCATACTCATATAACATATATAAAAAAAGTAAGGAGGTGGGTTGGTCGCACATCCTTTTTGAGGGAATCTTTATTCCCTTGGTTTTTAAATCGGGTATTGTATAACTTATTATAAAATATTTATAATAATTAAAGTAAAACAATTTTATAGAAAAATATTTCCAATAAAACCTACCCTCTTAAAATAATAAATCTTCAACATAATTTTGTATGCTAGCTCAAATAAATATAAATTAAATTACAATGATTTAATACAATGATATCGAAAATTCCAAAATCAAAATGGAGTCCAAATACAGTACTCCATATAAGAAAACTTTATGTAATCGGTATCTTAGACGTGATGAAAAAGTGGTAAGAGGTCGTGAGAGCTTAGTAGAGCTTGAAGAAGCCTCACATGGAAAGAATTCAAGGTACAAACTTGGGACCTGATCAATCAATCCCAGCAAGCCATAAATGATTTGGGGAAACCTCCAATACATTCTAAAGCTCAAAGTGATCAGGGAAATATGAAAAAAATTACTTCGAGAGCCATTACAACATCCTCTACTAAGAATCTTTCTTCTTTGAAAGACAAGAGAGGGAAATACCTGAGGTCTTGATCAAATATGGGTACTGGGATCGCATGTCCCTCTCTTTCTCCCAAGTGGACTCCCTTACCGGACAATGAGCCCATTGAACTCCAACTACTGGAATAGCTCTAGATCTGTGCCACCTTAAATCTCTACCAATAATAGCGTCTGGCTGCTCAACATAGGATAATCGGTCATCTATTCGAACTGAATCTGAATGTAGTACATGAGAGGGGTCTAGTACATAATGATAAAGTATCAAAAGATGAAACACTGGATGTACTGTTGACAACTCAATGGGTAAAGCCTATTTGTAAGAAACCTCACCTATCCGTTCTGTGATTTCATAAGGCCCAACAAACCCGGGGTTAAGCTTGCCCCTCTGTCCAAACCTCATATCACCCTTTATGAGAAAAACTCTCGAAAGGACACTATCCCCAACAACAAACTCTAACGATCGACGTCTGCGATATGTATAACTCATCTTTCAACTACGAGCTGACTTTACCTATCTTGAATAATCCAGAATCTTTTTGTAGTATCACGAATCAAATTAGTAGATTGAGGTTAGATCTCAACACTATTGTACCAACCAATCGGCGAACGACATCGTCTACTATAAAGAGCCTCAAATGGTGCAATCTAGATTGTAGAGTGGTAGATATTATTATATGAAAACTCAGCCAAAGGAAGATGTTGATCCCAACTACCACTAAATTCAAACACTCAAGCATAAACATATCCTATAGTACCTATATAGTCCGCTCTGACTACTCTTCCGTCTGAGGATGGGAGGCAATACCCAAAGCCATCTCGGTACCCATCTCCCATTGTACAGTCCTCCAGAAGTGAGACGTGAACTGAGTACCTTGATAAGAGATAATAGTCACAAGAACTCCATGAAGATGAATAATCTCTTTAACATACAACCCTGCATGTTGCTCTGCATCCTAAGCTAATGCAGTCGATAAAAATTGGGCAAACTTAGTCAGTCAATCAAGGATAACACAAATAAAATCGTGGACTCTAGAAGTACAGGGAAGCCCAGACATGAAATCAATAGTGATCATTTCCCAATTACACTAGAGAATAGGAAGACTCTGTAGCTCACCACTTGACTTACGGTGCTCAAACTTTACTAGATGACAATTCAAACAATGAGAAACAAACCTCATGACATTGGATCTCAAACTTTGCCACCAATAATGTTGTCTTAAATCTCTTCACATCTTCGCTATGCCTAGATATATAGAATACTTGGTACAATGGGCCTCACAAAGAATAGTCTGGATCATATCTCTAACTCTGGGAACACAAATGCGACTACTATCCACCACACACCGTTAGAATCTAAAGAAGCACCACCGAACTCAACTCTCAATGCCAACTCTTAAATGTAAATCAAGGCTTGGTCCTTACACTGATGTTGTCTCATCTGATAAAACAAAGTAGGTGGCCTCAACATGTGTATGAACTCTACCTGGAATCAAAATATCCAACATGACTAGACGATTAGACAAGGATTGAATGTCTAAAGATAATGTCATCTCTGACACAAAAAAAAAACAGAAAAGCTACCCATACTAGCTGCTCTCTAACTCAGGGTATCTTCTAAATCATTCTCTTTGCAGGAGTGATAAATAATGCCGATATTGTAATCCTTCAAGATTTCGGCCCATTATCTCTTTCTCAAATTCAAATCCTTTTGAATCAATATGTACCGTAGTTTGTGATGATTAGTAAAAATCTTATAATGAACCCCATATAAATAGTGTCTCTAAATCTTCAGTTTTAAAATTTCCACTACCAACTCTAAATGATGGGTAGGATAATGATGCTAATGTACCTTCAGCTGCCGCGAGGAATATGTAATAACTATACCCTGCTGCATTAGAGAAAAACCCAACCCAATACTAGAGGCATCACAATAAATTGTAAAAAGCTGACCACAATAGGGACTGATAATACAAGCGCAGTGGAAAGAAACATCTTTAGACTCAGGAAACTGGACTCACACCCATCAGAACATAGGAAGGGAGACACCTTTTGTGTCAATCTAGTCATAGGTGATGCTATAGAAGAAAATTCCTACACAAATCGTCTATAATAGACAACTAGACCAACAAAACCTGGCACTTAAAAGCGGTGGTAGGTCATGGACAATCATGTACAACTACAATCTTCAATGGATCAATACTGATACCTTTTGCAAATGCGACATGTCCCAACAATTCCATAGAATCCAACCAGAAGGCACACTTTGAGAACTTGGCATAAAGTTGCTCAGTCCTCAAAGTATGGAGTACAACTCTTAGATGTTGTTCATATTGTTCCCAATCTCGGGACTAAACAAGGATGTCATCAATAAAAAAATTCACAAATGAGTAAAGATAAGTCCTGGACACTCTGGTCATAAGATCCATTAAAGATGCGGGGGCATTAGTCAAGCCAAAAGGAATGAAACAAAACACATAATGGCCATACCGGGTCCGAAAAGAAGTCTTCTAAATGTCCCAGGCTTGATCCTCATCTGGTGATACCTGATCCCAAGTAAAATTTTAAGAACAAAGAGGCACCCTATTAATGATGAAATAAGTCATCTATCCGCAATAATAGATTCTTATTCTTTAATGTAATTTTATTCAACTGCCAATAGTTAATACATATATGCAAAGAACCATCCTTCTTCTTCACAAAAAGGAGCACCAAAAGGTGAAACACTGGGAGAATGAAACCTCTTGTAACCAGATCCTGAAGCTGAGTAGTAAGCTCTCTAAGATCTATTTGGGCCATACAGTGTGGTGGAATGGAAATGGGACTAGATCCTGGCTGAAGCTCAATAGAAAAATCAACCATACGCTTGGGTGGGAGGCCAAGTAACTCATTGAGAAACTCCCGAACCATGGGTACAGACTCAGGGAAAGGTAATCAAATCAAAAAATAAAGATAAATGAGGAGAATAGCCTATGGATAGACATTTACTGGCCCAAATACTAGAAATAATAGGCACTAAAAAATAACTACCAGAATGCTACCACAAAACTGGTGGTACCCCGAGCACAGATATGGTCACGGTTTTTGAAAGAAAAGTCTAAAATTGCATCATAAGGGGATAGGAAATCCATGTCCAGAATCACATCAAAATAACTCATATAAAGAGCCTGTACTCACTGCCTGTCACGACACGATTTCTCAAATTATGATGGCACCTACTATACTACCAGTAGGAGAACAAAACCCTGTAGTCC
>JBDJHY010155573.1:0-12751 GCA_039654485.1 Withania somnifera
CTTTCTGGACATGTTAATTTATGTTTGGGGAAAGGCTTATGCTATATACTCTAAAGACATATCTCATTTAATGATGTGATATTTTAGATGGCCGATTTAAAGAAATAAAAATCCAATATTCTTACCTTCTTACGATACATACATGCAGTCATGGAGGAATTTGAAATATTGATTCCATTCACTACAAATATGGAAAACAATAAGACCAAAAACATATGTTTTTAGTTCATACACTTGCATGACTTTCTTTAGTCCACGATTCTTTGCATGATAAGATTTAAACTAGTCCTACGATTCCTATAATTAATGAATTATTCTCTTATTTACTTTATTTTGATTTACCTCCTAGTTGAAAATGGTTTTATCACCCACTTTGACTATTTTACTCTCACATCTCAAACCATAGAAAATCAAATGTTACAGTTCATGGAGAATCAGTTAAAAGGAATATATTTTTAAGAATATCAATCTAACTGTAGGCTTTTCACAGGTTCGGACACACTAATGAAATATGTCATATTATTCTTTGTTTTCCACCCAATAATACTCCTAGTACTTTTATGGGATACCATGAGTTTCTTTAGTATCAAGTAAGTAAGCATACATATCTACGAGTAGTGCTCTATTTTTCAGCCTGATTGACCAACCAATAATTCTAATATTTCTTATACACAATATGATAAGTTTCTTTAGTATTGAGAAATTAAGAATACATCTCCATAAGTATACTTAAATTCTAAACCTAATTTTTCTTTTGCTGGTAATCCTTATGACTTTTTATCATAGTGTAGTAATCCTTTGATCATATTTCAAGTAATAAATTACTTATGTCTGATTTTGTATGATCATAATCTCCTACACTATGAAATAATATTTATTAGTCATTTGATAATATTATTAGTCATTTGATTCCTTCCCTACATTGTGAAATAAATTTTTTTGATGATTTGTTCTCATGCAGGATTATATTATGGGGCATATGATTGGCTCAAGATATGAATCACAATGCCTTTGTTATCTTACCTTATCAAATTCGTCAGTAGCATATGTTGTAGCAGATCCTCCAGACTTAATTCACAAATATTTGGGACATCCAAGTCTATCCAAGCTACAAAAAATTATTTCTTGTTTTTCTAGTTTTCCACATTAGATTGTGAACAATGTAAACTTAGGAAACATACTTAGACTACTTTTTCACGTAGTGCTGAGGGTCGTTTCATTAGTTCATTATAGTATTTAGGGTTCTAGTAGAGTTAGTTCAACCTTATGATTTTTATATTTTCTTAGTTTCATTAATGATTAATCAAGATGTACTTGGATTTTCTTAATCAATTATAATTCAAAGTTATTTTCTATATTCAAAATTTTTTTTTTTTTTGCTAAAATACAAAATCAATTTGGTGTTTTAATTCTTACTTTCTTTAGTGATAATGGCTTAGAATATGTATCATCATAGTTTTAGGATTTTATGACTCACCAAGGAATTGTTCACCAGAAATCTTGTTCGTATTCTCATAAGAAGAACAGGGTAGCAGAAAGGAAGAATAGGAATCTTATGGAGATCACTTTCACTCTTCTCATAGAATCCTATGTTCCGATACATTTTTTGGGGAAATACCATACTCTTATCTTCTATTTAACTATTAGAATTCCCTCATCTACCACTCAAAAGTATATACTCCAATACATACAATTTTCTCAGTCACGTCTCTATTCTATCCACCTTGTGAATTTGAGAGCATATGTTTTGTTCATAAATTTGTCCTAGGAAGAGATAAATTAGCTCCTTATGCTTTGAAATATGTATTTATTGGTTTTTCATGAGTTCATAAAGGATATCATTGTTCCAAACCTAATTTTTCTTTTGCTGGTGTTAAATGATCTCACATTCTTTAAATCTCAACCTTACTATACATTTTACAATCATCGTGATATCTTTGTGGTCTTCCTATGCCTACAACCTGGTATGTCAGCTGCATAGGTCACTCTATGTTTTGAAATTTCTCCTTGAGCTCGGTTTGAAAATCTAGAATGGAAATTTAGGAGTTTTTCATGAACATAATAGTAGATCACTCTATGTTTTATCATTATTCTGCACCAAATCTATGTATTTATTGCATTAACAATATTATTATTATGACTAATAATTATAAATATGGTACACTAATTTGGTGCAATAGTTCTTTTATCATTTCCAGACTAAATACCTCAACACAGTAAATTAATAGGTATTGAGGTTGCTCAATTCATCTCAAGTATTGTTATTTCTCAACACAAGTATTCCTTAGTCATTCATGAAAAGACAATAATTATTGGATGTATACCCATTAACACAACCATGGATCTAAATGGTAAAATCATATTAGGAGCCACTCAATGATCTTGAAGATATAGGTGGCTGGTCAGAAAGTTTAATTATGTCATAGATACCAGGCCTAACATCCTTTTTCCTCTAAGTGTTCATAACTTCCCTTCATGATCCATTGGAAGAAATTTTTTGTATACTTACCTACAAGAAAAGGATTACTCTTCATGTATTGAGCTAGATAATGATTTTGTAGGATCACCCTCTGATAAATCTTTTACATCTAGATATTGTGTTTTTGTGGTGGTACATTTGGTGTCTTGGAAGAATATAAAATAGAGTGTCGATTCTCTATCCATTGCAAAAGAATAATATAAAGCAATGATTGTAGAGACTTGTGAGATATTATGGATAAAACTTTTGTTGAGAGAACTAAAATTTTAAGAAAATAATTAGATGGAACTTGTGTGTGATTATCAAGAAGTCATTCATATTGCATCAAATCTAGTTTTTCATGAGTACTAAGTACATTAAGATTGACAATCACATTTTTAGAGAAAACATACAGTCATGAGATGTTGTTACAAAATTTATATAGTCAAGTGATCAACTTGCAAATATGTTCACCAAGTCCTTCACCAATCCTCATATTAATAATATCTATAAAAATCTTTATATATATGACTTGCATTCGCTATACATGGGAGTGTTAGAATATAAAAGGAATAGAAAAGTATATACGGTCATACTTGGAAATGAATTGTAATATAGTGTCTATAAATTGGGTCTCGATGTAATAGTGTTGGTAAAAAATTTCAATAATAATTTTTTCCTATAATTATCATAGGATAAACTTGTTGTAAACCAACTATGAGGAAGGGTAAAATTGTATTTTGTGTTAAAAAAATGACCGAGTGAGTTATTACAATAACTATGAGTTAGCAGCCTATTTGAATTATGAATTCATCTTACCTTGTAAGAAATCATATAGTAGAAATTTAATAATCTAATTTCTTTCCTTTTATTTTCCTATTTAATAGAAAATCTAACCTTCAAATATTACTCGATAGTATTATTATTCAAGCCTTTGAATTCTCTCTAATTTATGAATGTGTTATTAATTTTTTAAAGTTCCTTTAGAATAGTGATGCATATACTTGTTAGAGTCCCATATAGGTGTTGAATGTTGTATTTATTTCTATTAAACGGTCTTGGGTAATTTTCACCTCTTGAATCGGCTTTCGTGGTTGGGTGAAGCTTCTAGTTTAATTTTCTTATCAGTACTTACTAAAGACAAGGAGTAAAGTGGTGCTATCTAGAAAATAAAAAAATTCAATTATATTATAGGTTATATAGAAATCAAAATCTCATATTCATTCATGAACTAAAGTGATCTATACCTTCATTGTGAGTGTCTATTATTTGTTCTTCCTTTACTATTCAATTTATCAGGATTCGTAAATAAAGAAGCTTCCATAATAAAAATGTGAAATTCTCTATATGAAATAAATAATTTTAAACCAAATATCTAGCATAAGATGTTGGTTGTTGGATCATGTATATGTTCTTAGAAGGAATGATATAGGAGAGCCTTTGAGGGGTAGTAAGTGATTTTGTATGGATAAGAGTCTGGTTTTTCTTTCTAGCTCATTTTTATTTATTCATGAGGGTCATATATTATATATACTTTGGGTGTTATTTATAAAGAACGTAGATGTAAGGAATTGGAGAGCGTTTTAATGGTAGAACTGATTTTCATAGATAAAGTGAATTCTACTTAAAGACATGTTTTAAAAACTCATAAGCTTCCTGTAGTTTCTCCGAGAATAATCTAGTATTAATAAATTAAAGAAACAATTTCTTGACATGTTTTAAAATAGAAAGCCTAATAGATATTTTTAGGGATTAATGATAGGCTTGGGACTATTTTGTATTTTTATGATAGAAAAACTTATGAGGGACATGGTGCAGAATTATATTTTACTGTGCTATTAATTTAACACTCAGTTGTAATACCACTATGTGCAGCAGCACTACACAACCAGAAAGTGTACATTTCAACAATTGCGAATGTGTTGAAAAGGGAAACCTAGATTTTGCACACTATGAAATTAAATTTGTTCTGTGCATCAGTTGCTTTCTCAATATCATAAAAGACAAATTCACAACATCAGCCGAGTCTTTGTATTCTTGATAAATTCATGTAAGCCTACTCCTAACGTGAGAAACTTTTGTAGGTGTATTTATTTCATTCTCACTATTCTTAGTTTATATACATAGCTAGAGTTATTTATTGAGTCTTTGTAATAGGGTTATTAATAGACTGGGTTACTATTACGGTAGTATAAGAGTTAGGGTTTAAGAGGGTGATCCTTGAAGTTTGTCAAGGTTGTAGCCAAATAGTTTCTCTTGTGCTAGTGGAAGTTGAGGGGAAATCTTAGAGGGCTAGATTATAGTATTACTCCATTGAGCAAGGAGGTTTCCACATAAACATCCTACATGCTTTTATTTTTATTTTATTTCAAGCCTTTTAATTTAGGAACTAGGTAGTGAACCTGGTTCATCTTACTACGGTGAATACACATAACTCTTCAATTCGTATAAGTTCAAGGATTTTCTAAGATATTAACACCTAGAAAAGACTTCTGATGGAAGCTCAACAAAACTTAGAGGATGGAAAATAATTAACAAGACCACTGAGATTCAACAATATTACAATTGGTGTTGGAAGACAAGAATGGATGATATATCATGTAATGGCCCTCGGGGACATTTCCATGATTCTTGCAAAATTCTCTACTTTTAGAGCATTCTTGTAATTTCCCCAAGTCGTTGGTAGGTTTGATCTCTAATAGTGTTATAGTTTAAATTTCTTAAATTATTTCAACTTTAGGCCTTATTCAACTTATAATAACCTTTTCATTGATTTTTGAAGTCTAGAACATCGATTACATAAATATTTCATATAAGGGCTGTTGAAATCGAACTTTGTATCCATTTGAAGCCTCAATTATTCAAATTGAGGTTGTCTGGGCACACAAAGGGTCGAGATAGTGTAGCCTTGTCTGTGATAGCATAGGTCAGGGATTGAGGTCCCGATCTCAGGGTTGGGGTACGCAATCACAGAGAGTCAGGTGACTAGGGGTTGCGATCGTGTGGCCTGCTCCTTTATCTTGTTACCTCCTTGAAGACCCATCTAAAGGCTTAAAGGAGAATAGTTTTACTAATTTCCTCAATTTTATAGAGTAAAATAATAGTTTGAAGGAGTTTAAACATAATTTTAATTCGTGGAATTGTGTTCTTTAGATTCTACAGTCGTTTCAATAGAGTAAATTCTTTGTTTCTCTTTAGTTTTAAAGTTTTATATATTACATAAAGTTTTCAGGTTTGTTTCTTCATTGTCTACCATTAGTATGAGCCCTATTTTCTATCATATGATGTATGAAGTGTGTTCTACGTGATGGTATAAATATGTCAGAGCTATTGGGGTTCAAAGACCTATTTTTAGTTTGGATTTCAACCCTACTATTTATGTAGCAATATGGGTCTGGTTTTACTCCTCTTGACTCATAGATTATATTCTTTCTAGATTCATATGGTGTCGAGCTCTTTTTTATGTGTGACTTTTGAGGTTTTCAATGGCTCTAGGTAGTCTACGATCTACTTTCTTCAAACTAGGAATTACTATACTATATGCATGGTAAAATTATAGCTCAGGGTTGGTATTACTATTTAGTACCCTACAATCTTTCTTCTTCCGACCTATTTCCTACATAGGTGGGTTGTAGCTTACTTAATTAACCTAAGGCTATGTTGCCCTACCCTTATGTACAATGACAGCCCCAAAATATTATACGGTTAGGGAGGAGAATAAAATTTGGTGCGTATTATTAATAGTTTTCTTTTGAACATAGAGTGTTTGGGAGGGGATTATACTAGTTGTTAGAGCTTAGTAGCTATTTCTTTGTTTTGGCTGGTGATTTAAAGCTGATATAGGTAGGCTGATTGTTTTGTGTTCTACCTGAGGGGTTGTATATTATTTGTACATGTTTGGTCACTTGAATATAGATAGTTGTATATGGATTTTTTGGATAGTTAGCAGACCTGTGAGATAATATTGTACCCTAGCCCTGTGCGAGCCTGGGAGTGAGTTGTATTGGATTATGTTGTGATAGCTCCATCTTTTTCCCTATATGGGTACGTAGATAGCCTTTTATGGTCACCCTCTAGGTTGTTGTGGCATCTTTAGTGTGATTATCATGGCTAGTAGTTGTATTTTTCAAGGAGAGGATGTACCTTGTGACTAGGGCTTGACAACTATTTAATGGATTCCAGTTAGAAGCTTTCAACCGGTTTAGTCTATTTGGTTGATTTTAGGTTGCGAGCATGAATTAATATTTTTAAAAGGTAACTTGATTTTGATGAAGTAATAATCAGAAATAGATTTTCTATATCTTTTAGGAATGCGCTCATGAGCAGTATGGAGCTACTTGCTCACACCATTTGATCCTATTTTCTCACTATCACTATGACTTTTTGTTATTGTTTTGAATGTTGACAGTTGGGTTTTACTAAGTTTTGGATTTTTCCTAGATGGTTGGACTTGAGGTCTCCATTGATATTTGATATATGGGATGAGCTCGAGTTTTGGCATATTTTCCTTGATGACTATGTGACTATTTGGCTTTTATAAGGATTTTGTACATAGGATTAGATCCCTCCACTTATCCAATGACCACAAGTGGAAATGCCTAATATATTGCTTCTAGGTATGAGCCAAATCCCGAAAGAGGGGTATACTATAGTAGGGGTGGTAAGTATAAAGTGAAACTTCCGTGGGTGGTCTTTTGGAAGAATATTTTTACCTAGGAGGGTGTGTACAGGCACTATTTACTTTTCAGTACCCCTTTCCATCACATCTCTATGCCCTTGGTTGCACTCTTATGGGCTTACATGGTAGGTCTCATTGGGTTACTTATGTGCTGATGTGTTGGTTTATATCTAGGCTTATGGCTACTTTTTGATGTTATTATGGCGTTTGCTCTTGATGTTCTTATGGTCCATGTTTTATGTGTTATACCTGATAGTTGACTTCTATTCATACTTGTTGTTGATGCTACAAACACTAATAACTGATCCGACACCACACTTACTAGTTTTTATTCCAGTTACCCCCATTTTTGTTGTTCATTATGAGATGTTGTCGTATATGCTTATGATACTTTTTACCTTTCTTATGCTTACTTTTTCCCAGTCAGCCTACAATGCCTACTGGTACCCGTTATTTTTTGTACTCATACTACACTTTTGCATATTTATGTGATGCTGGTCCTAGTATGAGTCAGTAGAGTGGACTGATCATGCGAGCTAGTTTTGTACTGTTTTAGGAGATATAGTGAGCAATCGACGTTCATGGTAGCTGATCTTCCTTCTATCTTCACAACATTTCTAGGTTGAGTTTGGATAACTATTTTGTAGTTTTTTCCCCGTTGTTGAACTTCTCTATATATAGATGCTCTACTTAAATAATGCTAGGTTCTTATTAGTTATTTCTATGATGTATTTTTACATGTTTCTTCTATTATTCTTTTCATCTCTCTCTTTTTTCTATATTTATTGGTATTGGACCAACAATTTACGCTCATATCTAGGGTTTGGATTATCTACAAGTAGGATGTAAATTCCATCACAACTCATTTTCAGATTGTGACAGAGTGGTAACACATCACTAGGTTCACCGGTGTAGCTGGATGTACGACAAAGTGTTTGGTAGAATCCCATAGATTGGTACATAGACGTCCATATCCTATCTTCAGGAGGCTATATATCACTCTTTAGGTAATAGTCTCACTTTTTGAGTCCCTACGTGTGTTGTATTTAGATTGGATTTGTTATAATGTTATTTGTCTTTATGCTTAACATATAGCTAGGAAGAGGCCCTCGGTACCGTCGGACTTAGGAGGTTCGTGGTTAGGAACCCTTCCAGACAACAAGGGCTGGTAGTAATCAATATTTGGGCCTTACAGATGCGGGTCTCAGGGGTTGTTTTATATGTAGAGGGTTTAGACACGAAGCCATGGATTTCTCCCTTCCTAATGTTCTTTGTTACAACAGCCGGGGCAGGGTAGCCAGACTTTGGGTCTGACTGATTAAGTTCTTCCTTCGAGCTCTCAAAATGATTTGAGTGACACCTATTTAGGAGTGAATTGTATGATAGAGAAATATTTAGTGGAAGCAATATATCTAGTTTGTTTACTCTAGTCAATAAGCTTAGATCTATTGTCTATCAGCCGATAAAAGTTGGGTACTCAGAGTACCTGTCTAGAGTGCATCTTAAGGTTTACAGGGCCATGGTGGATAGAGAGGCTCAGTTAGTTGTTATGGTCAGGGCAGGGACCATGGTTATTAAATATGTAGTGTGCAAGGCTAATGGGCTAGAGGATTTTTGCAGTTTTGAGCCATGCAGTCGACAATGATTGTAGTCTCACCTTAGGAGTCATTAAGGGAGGATGGTGGTATTAGTTTTTCTTGTTATACTTGTATAGAGCTTTGTTTTTTTCCATGGATTTCCCCAGTTGTGGATGTCTTGTTCTTGTAGGTCAACAGTGTTTCGTTCTTTGATTTGTGATTTTTGGGAAGAGGGTTCTGAGTGAGCTACCTTTGAGCCCTATTTATAAAAAATTATAGTTTATTCCCTTCCTAATTGGCTTATGTTGTCTTTGGAGTGACTTTTACTTATTTATTACGTACTTTATCTGTGCTAGCTTAAGTGACCTTAATCATATTGATGTTGTATCATAGATTGGACTTATGCTTTGCTTTTAACCCTTTGTTATATTATAGTTCTTCGGTGTCGTATGGGTAGTGATTCTGATTAGCGAGTAGGTTTTTGTCTTTTAGATGATTTGGGTTCCTATGCATCCTTATTATGCTGTGGTCCTATGATTTAGGGGTTGAGTTCCTTTGTTTAGAAGTCCTTACTATATCCTAGCTGAGACTTGACTGCCCTTGTCTTATCCAATACTGAGTGGTGGATATTATTCGTAGGTTCCAGTTATTTCTTGGATATGAGGACGGAACATTTTAGTAGTTGATCTTTGTGAGTGATTTGAGTTGCTTGGCTAGTTACCATGTAGATGTTGTGAGATAGCAGAGTTGGGACTTTTGTTACCAGTCAGCCTACAATGCCTACTGGTACCCGTTATTTTTTGTACTCATACTACACTTTTGTTATCGGGCATGGGAAAGCTACCCTATTCTCCCTAGACACTAGATTGTTATATTATGATTATACCTTATCCGTGACCCGTGTACCTTGATCGGTCTATAGGGGTCCTTAGGCCCTTGGTGATTGAGAAAAGCTTTATGTTTCGGTCAGGTAGTTAATCCTTCGAGTGTGCTTTTTTAAATTGCATGTTCAAGGTTTCCTCGTTCTTGTAGGCATATGCCCTCTATCCTATGGTGATCTTGCCTTATTTTGAGTTTTTCGGTAGCTCTAGGTTGTGACCCGCACTATTCTTGACTTCCATTGGTTGGTTTTAGAAAACCAGAGTGGGTAGCGTTGTGAGTAAATGAATAGATCTTTCTGTTAATTTTTCTTTAGTCCAAAGTTATCTTTATCCTTCGCCAATCTCAAGTTTAAATTGTGTTTTTACTATTACCTCTTGTGTTTTCTCGATGGTGCTCGCTGGTGGATAGCCTCTTCATTTGTAGAAATACAACTTTTCTGGTAGGAGACAGTTCTCCTTCATTGGTGGATCAAGGTTATGCTTTTCCTGAGGATTTTGTACATTAGGTTATGTGTTGTATTTCTAGCCTTAGTCTCCTAATGTGTCCATAGATTCTTAGTCCTCGTAAATTTCTACTAGTGTGGCTTTTGTTGAAATATTTTGTGTTTGGACTAGTAATTGGGTTATACTGGAGTTTTGATTTAGGGTTTTCAGTGTGTTATTTGTATAAAAATTGGGAGACTCTCCGGTTATGATTTATAAGTGCTTAACTTTAGAAAGTTACAAGTAGATGAATTTCATCCCTTTTATGAGTTGGTAATGATCACTTGTTTAGGGCATTTTTATTTTGGATGGTGTAATGGATTGGTATGTTATATTATTTTGATATGAAACAAAGATAGTTGAGTTTGTATCCATGATCTGAGGCTATTGCCAATATATGAGTAAAATGACAAAGTACCTTGGGGTGAACGTTTCCATGTGTTTCTGATGTCTTTTTGGGTTGATTCCTTGTTGATTTTAGGTTGGTGGTTTATGTTGGTGATCGAGGTTTAGATAGTTATTCTAATTCAATCTCTAGGTCATGTAGGCAGGACAACTACTATTTGTTGTATCTGGCATTGTTATTTAGTCAATTGGTATTAGTTTTTTTTGTTCTTGAGCTCTCGATATTGTTTTTCGATTGTACTCGTGGGACTCACAGTCTTGGAGTTTCTATAATAGCTTTGACTTTATGTTATCGATAGAAATTAATTCCTACAGTTCAAGAGTTTGTTATGTATCTAGATTATTCTTCTTGAGGCCGTTGTACCGGAGAGTCCACAATAAAGATATACAGAGATTCTTGCTACTTACATGCTCGAGAGGCCTCTTTCTTACCTTAGATCGCTGTTTTTATTATTTTAGATAGCGACACTCAGTTTACTTCTTGATTTTTTGAGGATAGTATAGTATTGATTTTTCAACCACAGACTGATAGCCAATCCAAGCTGATTATTTGGGTACCTTAGGATACATCGCGATCTTGTGTCCTCGATTTTTTTAATGGTTGATGTTTACATTTAGCCTGGATAAAGCTTGATATGATGATATTTGAGACTCTAGTGTTCAGATGGTGCCATTCGGTGTTTGTTCCCAATGCTTGAACTACAAGTAGGTAAAGTTCGAGATCAACAGACCAGGTGGTGTGTTGTAGAGACTCCCTATTTTTAAGGGTGGAAATCTAAAAGGATTACCATATATGTTGTTTTTGGACTCTCTCGTAATTCCAAGGGTTAAGATTGTGTATGGGCCATCATGGATCAATTTACTATATCTGCTCACTTCTTACCAACTTTATCTTCTTGGTGTACTGAGAGACTTACTATCTTGTATGTTAGGGAGATTATTCATTTGCATGAGGTGTCAGTTTCTATCATATCATACAGTATTATACAATTTATTTCATGATTCTTGAAGACAGTATAGTGTGACATAGTTACAGAGGTATCTCTTAGTACGACTTTTCAACCATAGACAAAGGAGAAGTCTGAGCAGACCATTCTGGTACGTTAGGATATTCTACGGTCTTGTGCTTCTTATTTTGGTGGTAGCTAGGATCAGTATGGAAAAGTTATCCTAAAATAACAACAACCATTCTAGCATCTAGATTACATCATTCAAAGCTTTGTATGGTAGAAATTACATATTATTGATTGTTAGGTATAGTAGTGTTGAGATTCAAGCTCAAACGTCTGATTTGATTAGAGATTCTATAAGAGAGTCAGACCTATTAAATTTAGATTTGAAAAAGCACAAAATAGTCAAAGGAGCTACAAAGATTATGGATATTTCTTCTTGAGCTTACTAACTGGGACTATATGAGTGTGGAATAGATTGCATACATATGAGATCACAGAGCATATTAGAGGGATTTCCTATTGATTGTACCTTTATTCGGAGTAGTAGAGGTACACGCTATTCCATCCACGTACGTTTTTTGTTGCTATATACCAACTTCTTCCCATACATTTTGTTATGAGTCATCTCTATTGGATGGCTGGTTAGTTTGTGTCCACAAGACTAGTGCCATTATTGATAAAAGATGTAAATGGCTCAGGTCAAGGGAATTTTCTATTATGAGAGTTTGATGGGTGCGTATTCTAGTCGAGGAGGCCATAAGAAGGTTAAAAGAATCGTGTCAATTTTTCCTTCTTATTGTTTTAGATTTTAGATACTTCTTTCTTCTTACTTTCATGGATGAAAGTTTCTTTATTAATGGATATTGTAATGTCACTCGGAGCCATTTCGTTGATTCTTTTGATTTCTCTACATTTAGAGAATTTATGTAACTTTCTTAAGTTGTTTGTGACTTGTTGGGATCGGTAGGTTGGTTCCCTGACATTTTTTATAATTTAAATTTATTTAATTATTACTACTTTGGACCATACACAAATTGTACGATATCAAATAAACTTTTCATTGAATCCATTGCGTCTGTAATATAGATTACATAAAGATTTCATATATTTATTGTTGAAATCAGGCTCTATTTCTATTCTATGCCTTAATTATTCAAATTGAAGTTGGCTAGGAACAAAAGGGTAGTGATCGCGTTCCCTTGGCCGCAATCATGTAGGCCAGGACCAAGATTGTCACGACCCGACTTCTCGGATCATGATGGCACCTACTATACCACCAGTAGGGGAACAAAACCCCATAGTCCGTAGCCGAAGCG
>JBDJHY010155592.1:0-12751 GCA_039654485.1 Withania somnifera
TAATTATTTAATTATGGTATTAATAGTAATTACTACCATTATTCTACAGGGTGAAGAAACAATAAATAATAGGTGATAATTTACTATATTATCCTTTAAATATAATAAATTTTGATATTTCAAAAAATTTAAAATAAATAGTATTTAATAGTAAGGAAAAATGGGCATAAATAGATAAAATATCTATTGGTTTTTCAAACTGAACAAGTATTATTGGACATCTATTTTTCGTATAGTGGATAAGTATTGTTGGATAGAAGGAGTAGTAATTGTTCTTGAAGAATACAAACAACTCAATAGAATAAAATTTTTAATGAGTAGAGATTTTATCTTAAGACATAAATGAAGAAGGTAAGACGGTCAAAAGTTCCTCTTACTTACTTCTTCTAATCCAATATAGGTGATGTTCTAGCACTTTATATGATCCAAAATGAATGAATTTTTCAAATTAAAAATTATATAATTGATTTTTTTCATAATTACGCATTCATATGTAACATCCAGACCCTTAAATATGGAACTACAACACTTAGCTCAGAAAAGTCATAATAATTTTTGTCTCTATGTGTCATACGAGAGGGTTTACAAGTCGTGAATCAAAGTCTATGACTTGTTGATCCAGTCGTGGAGCACCCAGTCAGGTTCCCTAACATTACAAGTCGTGCTACGACTTGTGGCTGGAAATCACGAGTTGTACTATTAATCGTGGAGCTACATCAGAGGATGGCCTTTTGCCAATCAAACTATGAATGGCAATACAATCCATAGAGCCCATCTACAGTCTGTACTGTCGATCATGAAAGGGTTCTAGAAGTAGTGCAAATATTCTCTGGAACTACAACTCAAACCACGAGTCATGGAACCAAAGCATGGAATTGTGGAATGACCTGTAGAAGTCATTTTTCATAATTTTAAAATACATTTTAAGCAAGGAAAAAACAATCTTTTTTCTTCTTTTAGCTCAAAACTATACCGTTTTGACTTATTCTAAGAAGAGTTAAAAAGTTAGTCAGTTGATTCTTTTCTCTTCCACATGCTCTAACTCCAAGAATAGACAAAACACTCTCAAGCCTAAGACTAGGGTTCCAAGCTCCACGAAAAAAAAATCTAAGATTCTTGTCTTTAATAAGTACACCAATATTTCAATGAGGAATTCCTTTCACTCTCATGTCCAAATTCTCAGCTTTTAAGTTATGATTTGCAAGACTTTATGATTTAGGGTTTATATCAAATTGTAAATTTTACTTGATTTTCATCCCAGCATGATGTTCATGATTTTTATCCTCATTGAACTGAACTAAGTATGATTTATAGTCTTTAATGTATTTTGAAACCATGAAAATTGATTTGATATGATTTAACTGAACCCTAGCATGATTGGATCTTATGATTCCAGAATCTTATGTAATTTAGCATGGCTGGTTTCAGTATCTCGGAATTTCATAAATTAATAAGTTAATAATTAGATTCATGCCTTATTTTCACCAATTTTTTTTTAGATATATATGGGGCTATGAGCATCTACTATTATTTTGAAAAGATTATTTAGTATCAAGTTGACATAGATTTCAGATAACTTAAAATTCAGAACTATGTTTTCGTTTTAGGATAAGGGTCACCTTCTAGAAGAGGATGATATTTTAGCCGACAGAGCTCATGTTAATGGATCCACTTATGCAGGTTCTATACCCTGCAAGTATAGGATGACCCTACTTAACATGGATCAGTCGTTGGACTCCATGTATGCTCACATGATTTATGTTGGCTGTAAGAAAATCCCACATATGTACGGGACTACATAGTTTCAAACCAACCACGTTTCTTTATGACTTACAATTATATCTCATATTTTCAGCTTATGATTATGTATTTGGGGTCAGTGTAATACTGGTTTTAATGTACTTCATACAACCTTATTATTTGCATTTAAATTTATCTTCCCATCTTGTTTTAAGTATTTTTTATGGTTTACGCATATCTCACATGCTTAGTACATTTAATTGTACTGACCATATATTATTCTTTACATTATATCCTATCTATGATGTAGATTCAGGTGCCCCGTAGCTAGTAGCTTTGTATGATATTCCAATCAGGTTGGTGAGCCCTCATCATCCTAGTACTATATGATCACTTTTGAATTTCATTGAGGAATACTTATTCTTAGTGCGTGATCTTCTTTTTTGCGTAAAAGCAATTAGAATTCAAACATGCTAAATTTTACTGGAAATACTTTCTTTTAACCGGCTTATTCTCTTTTGTCAATACTACTAAGGACCTATAGGTTTCCCTACTATACTTATTAAAGATAATGATAATGAGTTATCAAACAAAGAGAAAAAGGCCTTACTTAGTCTTGCAAGCCTTTGCCATTGTCAATCAACTAAGTAAGTTGCTCTCCCTACGAATCCAAACACATAAATTGAGGGCTTTGCATATTCTTCAACATATATAAAGTGACATAAAGATGGAGCAAAGTACTTATGAATGTAACAAAAATTAATATCACTACTGTCGGGCTATCAAGAACGAGGTCAAAAGTAAATTATGAGTAGGACCAACTTGAAAATCGAGCAAGCTTTCCTTGCATGTAATGATATAGTGGTAAACCTCTTATTCTAATTTAGTGCTCTCTGAACCATGTGGGAAGATTTACCATCACACGGTTCACCAACTTAAATTCGCTCATCCATGGGTTTTTACAAAGTCAAAATCTACTTTATCGAAGTTGCTAGATCAAAGTAGTACATTATAAATTTGTCTGCCAACAATAGAAGAAAGACAGGGTTGCCCTTTATACGTGATATGGCAAAAAAGACTTTCTAATGAGATATAGTAGATCATTTTCAGGTTTTCAATTTCTTTTAGTTGGAGCTAGATGGAGGCTTGTCCCAAAAACTATATTCATTAAGAGGCTTTCAGACACTAGATAGTTTGAGTATTTCAACTATGTTAGATCCTATATATTTAGCTTTAGTATTATGAAATTTTCTTTAAGGTTGATCATTAAAGTTTTGTTAGATTCACGTATAATTGATAATATGATTCCAAATTAACATGCCAGTACCAAAAATCCTCTCAGGTCTCACTTGTAATGTGAGTGCTGGTTACACCTAGGGTATAAACTCAAATCGTAACAAACTTGGTATCAGAGTACTAGTTCTGACTTATCCTTAGAGATATAAAAAGCGCATTCAGTAGAGTCTACTTTATAGGTGTGAAGCATGCCACACTTATAAGGAAGAGGCTACGAGGCGTTTAGAAAAAAGTTTCCTTTTTTAGTGTTTCATTTTGTGTAATGGATTTTAACTCTATACCTCCAATCTAACTCATAATTTACACGTTTTCATATTATTCCTCCAAGAAGAATCAAAATGCAAATCAAGAATGGAGCCTATGCTAACGACAAGATAAGATTCCCAACCTCCACATGTACCGGTGAATCAACTCCTTCAGGAAGATATTTCTAATGTTTGAGACTTACAATGCTATCTAGATATTGGCTCAGCATATGACAACCTAGGCCAAATAGTATGGAGCAGGTCCTGTCAACCCTATTGGTAGCTCAACTGTTTTCGAAATTAGAGATTTTGTTAGATGAACCTGCCTGCGTTCACCAGGTCAAAGGTTGAGGAAGACATACAAAGCTTCATTGATGAGATGAACAAGATTCTCCAGGTTATGCAAATGGCTGATATTGAGAGTATGGAGTTGGAATCCTATAAGCTTAAGGATGTGTCTCATCTGTGGTTCACTTAGTGGAAAACAGTTGTGGCAGAAATGCAACTCTTGTATCTGAGATGACTTTGTTGATGCTTTTCAAGATCAATTCTTCCCGAGAAAGTTAAGGAAGGCAAAGGACGAGGATATCATGAAGTTGAAGCAAAGCTCTACATCTGTTAGGGAATATGGATTGATATTCACACAACTCTCCAAGTATGTCCGGAGATAATAGACGAGCCGAGAGTTAGGATGAGTAAGTTTATTAATGGAGTTTTAACGTAAATAAGGAACATAAAATATCTATGTTAGTTGCGAGTATGTATATCTCCAAATTTACTACTTATGCTCAGTTGATGGAGGAGAAGAAGCTAAAGAAAAGGGAGAGATAGAAACTAAGAGGGACATAATGAGTAAGTTTGAGTGTATTCAATAGAGAACAGATGGTGAAAATCGATCTTCTTTTCAGCAAAGATCATCAGGACCAACACCATCATCTACTAGTGCACCATTAGAACCAAATACGATCATAAATGTAAAGTGTCTGACTCTCATTCCCATGGACATTTTGCAATGGAAACCTTCTACCCTACTTTTAAAAAGTGTGGTAAGACTCATCCCGAAGAGTGCATTTATAGTAAGGATGAGTGAGACCTGTTAAGGGATTACCCTTATAATAGATAATAAAAATGAGGTAGTAGAGCTAGTCCACCTCCATGCAGCTCCAGCGAGTCGCACAATTCAATAGGGTACCACTTCTAGCACAGGAAATAGTCAGCGCCATAATTACCTATATATATTTTCATCCCCCAGGATAGGGATGCCTCACCATATATATTAGTCGATATATTTTAGGTTTTCCCCCTTGATTATGTGTGATTTATTAGATTTTAGGGTTGCATTATATTTCTTGACTCCTTATAATATATTGTTGTTAAGTTTGGTGTCAGTTCTGAACAACTCTTAGAACCCTTTTCTATTTCTACTCCCATTGGTGAGTCATTCATAGATAGAAGGGCATACAAAAATATCCATTTTTAGTCTTTCATAGAGTTAATCCAGCTACCTCGTAGTAGCCTGGACCAAGATCCAGATGAGAGGTATGACTGACTTTGGGTCATTCTTGGCATGGATTGGCTATATTCATGTTATGACTCAAAACTGTAGAACCAAAGTTTTGAAATATCAATTCCCTAATTAACTTGTCATAAAATGGAAGTGTAGTCTTCTGAAGGTCGTTTCATTTCATTACCCTAAGTCTAGAAATAATTTCTAAGAGATACATATTTTATTTAGTCTGGGCTAAAGATTTTGATTCCGAGGCCCCAACTCTTTAGAATGAGTTTCCAAAAGTCTTTCTTGAGGCTTTGCCAAACTCCCTCCAGATATGGAGATCAATTTTAGGATACATCTTCTTCTAGATATGCAGTCCATCTTTAATCTGCTATACAAAATGGATCCAGGTTATCTTGTGGAGTTGAAAGAACAATTAAAAGACCTTTTAGATGAAGGATTCATCAAACCTAGTGTTTGCCTATGGGGTGTTTCCTTTTTATGCGTAAAAAAATGATTCTCTTAGAATGTGTATCGGCTACCATTAGTTGAAAAAGGTCACCATTAAGAATAAGTATCACATTTTCAAAATTAATAAATTGTTCAACCAACTTCAGGGTGTCTTATGTTTCTCTGGGATTAATATCCAATCAAAATATCACCAGTTAAAAGTTAGAGAGTGTGACATTTCAAAGACAACCTTTAGAACTAGGTATGGATCACTATGAATTTTTGGTTATGTATTTTATACAAACAAATGCTCCTAAAACTTCTATGGATCTTATAACAGGATGTTCAAGCAGTACCTAAAAATATTCATGATTGTCTTTATAGAGTATATTTTAGTTTACTTGTAAAGTGAGGAGGAGCATACAGATCACTTGAGAATTGTATTGCAGAATCTTAAGGATCATCAGTTGTTTGTGAAATTCTCAAAGTGTGAATTTTGGTGGAAGTAGGTTGTTTTCCTTAGGCATGTAATTTCTTATAAGTGTGTTTAGCAGATTCTCAAAAGATAAAGGATATGAATAACTGGCCTAGACCCACAACTTCGACATACATTTAGAGCCTTTTGGGTTTAACCGGTTATTGTAGGAGGTTTATTGAGGGGTATTCTTCCATGGCTTCCTTGTTGACCAAGTTGATGTTGAAAAAAGTAAAAGTTTTAGTGGACTGATGATTATCAAAAGAGCTTCCAGGAGTTGAAGACTCGTGTGACTTCTTCTTCAGTGTTAAACCTGCTAGAGGGTATTAATGATTTTGTGGTTTATTATGATGCTTCCAAGATAGGCCTTGGATGAGCATTGATGCATAATTATGCATTGGATAATTGATGTTACTATATCTACAGTGTGCATGTTGATGTATTTGAAGATTATAAATGCCTGCAGTATGTTTTTAGTAAGAAGGAGTTAAATCTTTGTTAATCCAGATGGATTCAGCTTCTAAAAAATTATGATGTGAGTATGTTTTACCACTTGAATAAGGCCAATGTTTTAGTTGATGCGCTTATTAGATTATCCATGGGTAGTATGACTCATGTAGAGTGAGAAAAGAAAGAATTAGCTAAGGGTGTGCATACACTTGCATGTTTGAGTATTCGTCTTACGTATTCTTAAGATAGTGGTGTGGTAACTCAAAGTATTCAACAGTGATTGAGGTAAAGGGGAAGCGGGATAGTGATTCCACTTTGCACCAGTTGAAGGTTGTAGTTTACAAGCAAAAAGTAGAGGTTTTCTCCCAAGGAAGAGATGGTGTGTTGTTTTACTAGGGAAAGATTATGCATGCAATATATAGATGGTATAAGAGAGAGGATTATAGGATTATTTTTTCGGTATTTGATTCATCCAGGTTCTACCAAATGTACCGTGACTCGAGAGATTTTATTAATGGAATGACATAAAGAAGGACATTACAGATTTTATAGTGAGGGTCTGAACTGCCAGCAATTAAAAATTTAGCATCAAAGACCCGAAGGTCTAACTCAGGATATCAATATTCTTACTTGAAAGTAGGTAGTGATAAACATGGATTTACGGGTTTATCTCATACTTTTTGCCAATATGAATTTATTTAGCTAATTATAGATAGCATAACTAAATCAACTTACTTCTTTCCAATTTAGACCACAAATTCAGCTCGTGATTATGCTAGAATTTACATTGGTGAGTTGGTCAGATTGCAGGGGTTCCTTTATCTATCATTTTATATAGTTACTTAATTTATATCTCAATTTTGAAAGTCCTTTACTCGAATAGATCTGAGCATAACTTTTAACCCGAAGACAAATGGATAGATAAAACATGCCATTTAGACTTTGGAAAATATGTAGAGAGCTTGTGTGACCGATTTCAAAGGTAGTTGGAATGATCACTTGAATCTTATTGAGTTTTCGTATAATAATAGTTATTATGACAGTATTGAGATAGCTTTTAATGAGGCTCTCTATGGGCAGAGATATAGGTCTTTGATTGATTGATTTGATGTTTGTGAAACAACTTTGATAGGGATAGATTTAGTACATAAGGCTATTGAAAAGGTTCAGCGAATTCACAAAAGGTTGAAAACCCTCAGAGTCATTAGAAGTCTTATTATGATATAAGGAGAAGAGATCTTTAATTCAAACTAGAAGATTGGGTATTTTTAAAAGTATCGCCAATGAAAGGGGTTATAAGATTTGGTAAAAAGGTAAAACTTATCCCTGTTATATTGGTCCTTGTCGGATTTCGAGGAGGATTAGTAATGTGGATAATTAGTTAGATTTTCCCACAGAGTTGGCAATAGCGCATCCAGTATTCCATGTGTCCTTATTAAAGAAATGCATTAGTTCTTTTTTTTTAAAGTTTGAAATATACTGTATTGACTTATGCTAAGGAGAGTTAAAAATTTAGTTGATTATTCTTTTATTCACACACTCTAACTCCCAAGAACACACGAAACCTCTCAAGTCTAAGACTAGGGTTCCAAGCTCCTAGTAAAAAGTCCAAGGTTCTTATCTTCAATAGATATGAGAAATTTAAATGGTTGATTCCCTTCACCCTTATGCCAAATTCGTAGCTTTTAAGTTATGATTTATAAGACTTTATGATTTACGATATGTACCAAATTGTGAATTTTACTTGATTTTCATCATAGCATGATGTTTCTAAATTTTATTCTCATTGAACAGAACTAAGCATGAATTTATAGTCTGCATTGTGTTTTGAAATCAGAAAAATTAATTTAGCATGATTTAACTGAACCCTACTATGACCTGATATTATGATCCCAGAATTTTATGAAATTTAGTATGACTAATTTCATTATCTTAGAATTTTAATTTTTAACAGACAGTTTCATAAATATATATGGGCAGCAAGTATTATTATGGAATGATTTATTTAGTGCCAGCAAATACGGATTTCAGATAACTCAAGTTTTAAAATTACATTGCAATCGTAGGATAAAGGTCACCTACCTGTAGAGGGTTATACCTTTAGCCTATAGGGATCATGTTAGTGGATCTACCTACATAGGTTTTATACCCGACAAGTATAAAAAAAATCCTTTAACATGGCGAGACGTTGGACTCCATGTCTGCTCACATGGTTTATACTGATTTTCAATAAACTCCCATAGGTTTATCTTAGTATATGATTTAAATTTATTTTATATGTACTTGACTCCACAATTTTAGACTAGCTATGTTTCTTTATGACTTATTGTTATATCTCATGTTTTCAACTTATGATTATATATTTGGGGTTGGTGTACTATTGGTTTTGATGTACTTCATACATCCTTGTTTTGTGCATTTAAATTCATCTTTCCATCATGTTTTATGTATATGTTATCATTTATACATATCTCAGATGCTCAGTACATTTAAACGTACTGACTGCATATAATTTTTGTGTTGCATCTTATTTGTTTTGTGGATTCAAGTGTGCATCCCCAGTCTCGTGGTTATTAGTTCTGCAGGATAATTCAGTCAAATTGGTAAGTTCTCATCATCGAGAGGTAGATGATTACTTTTGGATTTAGTAGATGATTTTCAGTTTTTCAGTTTTAGTTAGGTAAATTAGATTGGGGGCTTATCCCAACAACTCATCTTTATTAGTAGCGGCTTTCAGACACTAGAAAGTTTCAGTATTTCAGTTGTGTTGGGTCCGCGATATTTACCTTCAATATTATGAAATTTTCTTTAAATTCGTTCATTATAGTTTTATTAAGGCTTCCGTGTATGATTGATGCTATGATTCTAGAACAGCATATATGCATGTACCAAGGGCAAACTTCGGGTCACTTTTTATTTGAGGTGCCGATCATACCTAGAGTGTAGACTTGGATCGTGACACCATATATCTGAAGATGCGACATGCAAGACTCAAAATCTCGTGCTAAAGTGCATGAAGGTTCGAATCTTCTTCAAAACATAATAATGAACGATTTCATCGAATGAAATTTTTTAATAAAAGGCGCTTGGATTGAATGATTAGTACTGATATACTGATTCGAGTTGAACTCTTGGAATTAAAGTAAGTCCGCTAGCAGATTGTGAAATCATAATAATCTTCTCTATTTAATGAATGGAGAGTCTACTTTCCCGCCTCCATGTCCCCTTCCATAGTATATGCTAATGACTATCTCTAGTTTTGAGAAAAGCTTGTAAAGAAGCAAAAGAATGATATCGATATATTACACCTTTAAAATATTTTTAATTAATTTTCGTGTGTTATATTTCAAAATTTTATTTATTTTGGAATGAGGAGGATAGTGCTTCTTTAAGATTGTATTAAGAAAATAAAAAAGAACACAATAAATAAAACGCAAGAGCATGAAAATAGAGGAAGCACCGGACCACTTAATTTGTCATGTTTTGTTTGTTCACACCTCTTAAAAGAGTAGTATTAAGTAGGTAATTTAATCAGATTATTATTCTTTTTTATTTAATGCTTTTTTTTACTATATTAATGTTTTTTCATATTAAAAACTAAGGATAAATATAAAAATAAATAACTAATTATATATTAATTTTTTATAGTAAAAAATATTATGCATTATTCGTTTTTAGCAAGAATCATGATAAATACTGAAGAGAGTAGTTTAAGGAAAAAAAGTAAAGAAAAGCAGAAGTACAGAACTCGTAGAACCTCGTTAATCTGGAGTGTTTGTGACCTTATCCATTTAAGTTGTTGTTGGGAAACATCCAACAGGAATGATAACTGATGAACTAGCTAGTGTTCTTCAATTATGAGATTTGCTCTTTTTTCTATTTTAAAAATATAAAATATACTCCATTCAGACATTTTCTTGGACATATTGAAAGAAATTCACATGATATGCTCCCTGCAATAATACAAGCGATTGTCAATTCCTCATATATCGCATGAATGAGGACAGTATAGTGTCAATACATTCGTTACTCTTGAAAGTATATATTATTTTTAATCCTTAATTATCGGATAATGTCTTTATTATTGCTCTTTAAATAATTCATATGATGGAAGTCGCATTTACTATACTTTCAATAGGGTACAAAATATTTAATTTTTACCACCGGTTCATTTTAGAGTCTTATATATCCAAGTTTAAAGTGAATATTATCACCAATAAATAAATATATCATCGAAGTTGATATCCTAATAGACGATGGTACTTTTGCAAGGACGCTATTCTGTCCCCAAACTCTTATGCTATACTGCCATGACTAAGAAAGGGGTAATGAGGGTGAGTCAAGGTCAAATATTATTTGGCTTACAAAGAGATACATGTAATGTCTTATATGTATCTCATACACAAAAACGGATGTAGAAGTTTAAAGTTTATACATAACAATACAACAAATTCACATCATACAGTTAAATTTTGGACATATTTAAATCCGAGCATGAAGAAAGAATACTCATTGATAAAATAGTCCTAGGATATCCATTCATCAATTGCAGTGTACATTTGATCATTTTGAAACTTATACTTTACTTATAATTTGTTGCAATTTTTAAATTTTAAGAAAATCAAACATCAACTATTATAACTAATAATTAACATGCCTTTTAAAGATAGTAATGCGCTACCTCCCTACCTTCAAATTCTTGGTTCGACTCTCTAAAAAATCTGGTCTTTTTCATATACAGTGATAACTCATATAATAATATGCCATTAAGGATTTTCAAAAATTTTATCGGTAGAATATCGATTAGAGTAATTTGATGAAGTAAAACTTTCTTTTACTAATAATGTATATAACTTATATAAGAATATGCCAATATTTTAGTGGATGCAAAATAATTAAAAGGTTATGTGAACTAAAACAGAAAAATTACTGCCAAACTTATAGTAAAAAAAAAATCATAACTCCAGTGGTAATAGTTGATAACTACATGAATCTTAAATCTAATTCAAATGAATCAGCCAATCCAAATGACATCCAAGTATTAGGGTACCTAATTTTACTTATCAAATATTACAAAATACAATTAAAATTAATTTTCTGCTATTTCTTATCTTGACTTTCTAAAGCACTAACTACTTTGAAATAATCCTCTTTTACTAAAATTACACGTATTTTAAAATACTTAGTCCATACCCAAAATTTAGTTGGAAGTTTGAGTTTTTTTATAATTATTAAGAAAAAATATTAATTAAAATATAATTAAATTAAATTAAATTATTATTATTAAATATTTATTTTTAATTAATATTTTTTTTCATCATAATAATATCTATTTATATTTATTATTAAAAAAATAATTAATTGTTATTTTAAATAAACCTGTTACCTATTTTGAAATGAAAAAAATTACTTACTTTATTAGTATTAGTATAAGGATTGTTATCACTATCACTAATACAAGTTACAAATTTTATAAATGTAGGAAATCATAAGTCATACATTTCCCAATTTCCCATACAAAATACTGTGTGCTTGCTCGAGTTATTCCATTTCAAGTTTTCAACCGATAGTTCTCCCCAAGTTACTTGTGCCCTTTCCATTTTCTTTTTTTCCAAAAAATGATTATTATTTGGACCCTTTCGTTCTTACCCAATACTCAAAGGGGGTAATAAACACAAAACAATAAGAATTGATTTTACTATACTAATACGATAAATGACAACTTCAAAGTCAATTGGTGAAAAAAAATTACCTGTCCTGTTTTAGAGAGAATATTATCTCATATTTGATATTTTCTTCCATATTAGTTGTTAGATTTATGAAAGAAAATTATCTCAAAATAGTTGTTATTTTAGATAATTAAGAAATAAAGTATTTTTTTTTTCAATTTTATCCTTAGTAATAAATGTGGAGTGATATGAGTAAGGGACAAAGAAAAAAATTACACTCTAATTAATATATTTTTTTTTAATAATGATAAAAAATATAAACTTATCAATTATTATGAGGCGGACGAAGAACTTATTTTGAACTTCAATTAATTTAATTAAATTCCTATCAGGAAGTCTCACTTAGAGATGGAGTAAAATATTTCTCACCAAAAATGATTCTGTTTTCAAGATTAAATTTCAAAAGCTCAGAGAAAGCATATAAAATAAGGACATGAGAAGCTCCCAGCAGCTTTCAGGGCCTTGAAAAGAATATTTCTTAAGATCACAAATTAATATTGTTACTTATAATATTTTAGTCATGTGAGGATAACAATGACCAAAATAGCTGGTGAACTAATTTTTAATTTGCTAATTAATATCTTACAAGTTTTGGCAGTATAAATATGTTACAAGTTTTGAGATCAGCTAGCACATATAAGACTGGTTACATTACAGGGAGGAAGAACAGCAAGTGTTGATGAAATAATGAAGAGAAGAAGAGATATGGAAGTAGAGCCAACTGAAATTAGAAGTGCTATTGAAGAACTGTCTATGATACAGCTTCTCAAAGTCAAATTAGTTAAACCTGATCAAGAAACTGCTGCTGATCATGACGATGATGATAGTAATAACATCATTAACTCACATATGCCTACCATACCTGTCCGCACTA
>JBDJHY010155603.1:0-12751 GCA_039654485.1 Withania somnifera
CTAACTCTGATCCATCATTGTTACTAGCTAGGTTTAAAGAATCTTCTCCCTCCCCATAATGGGGAGTCGGTGTTGCAATCACAAAAGCCTTTTTTTGACCATGTTTCTTATCTAATGAGGCAAATGTTATGTTTCAAAGATAGAGTATTGATCATCTCACCTTCTAGCCTCAATATCAGTTGTGGAGTCATGTAATGCATGCTTAATATTTGTTGCCTTCCTTTTTTTCCTTGGGGTTTGTTTCCTTTGAGCCATGGCACTTGCAGGAATAGATACTAAACCTAAAAGAGAAATTCAATCAAAAAAAAAAACAAATAGTTCTCGGATATATAGTAGGGGAAAACTATGGACAGTGATATAGGTACCACAAGTTATGGTATGAGTAGTATACTCTTTTAGTTCAAGACCCCTTTTCAGGACAAATAATATGGCTCAGATTACAAGCATATGAGTATTATGGACCATGTTGTGGATTGTAATTTGAGTTTTAGATCATAACATTTGTAGTTTCAGTAGTACAGTCGGTAGGTTAAACCTATGGACCGTACTATTAATGCCTATATTGAGCCCTTTGTCGAGATCCTACGAACTACAGTATCCGTTATACATAGAGTACGGTCTGTACTATTGTTCATACATACTGAATTGAAGTTTTGATTAATAATGACTTGAATTTATTACTCTTTTTTAGGATTATATTTTCCAATATAACTTTTAGAGGTCATAAACCCTAGTACGGAGTAATCCATTCAAGTAATTACACCATATACTATGAAAACTCTCAATACAATTATCAGACTCACTCAAGTCCTTTACCCAAATATGACACAGAGTAGGTTATTAATACTTCACCGTCATCAACAAATATGATAGTACGGAGGCTGTCGGGCAAAACAATATCTTATCATTTCCGACGTACAATGATTTTGTAATGACTATAACCCCAGAGGATTTACAAGCGCCGATCTACTATCCTAAACATTTTTAAGAAAAAAAGACCATCAGTTAATCATGAAATTATATTTCCACTTACACTCCCCCTACTAATCAGTTAAAAAAATTCAAGTAACCACAAATTGATTTCTAAATATTCATGAAATCCTAGCCCAAAATTCTTTCAACTAGTTATGGAACAACAAAACTAGGTTCAGTGTACTTACCTAAATGAAGAAATCTAGTGAATGAGTAGGGAAAGAACTACCAATAAAATGTCAAATTAAGTGGATTGAAACTAAATGGAATTTTCATCCAAATTCGGTTATGTATGTAGTGAGTACTTGTAGGAGGGAATATGAGGAGAATCAAGTAATAGGGGATATTTAAAAAAGCAAGAACGTGGGTATATTCTTTTTAGAGAGAGTAACTGATTGAGTGATTGGGGGCTTTAATTATGGGTGATTATAGGGTAAAAAAATTCTAATAGCCGACCAAGACAGGACGGGTGTAACTGGGTCAAATTGTAAAAGCAGGCCTGAGTGCCGGGTTTAAAATCATGACCCTGCAATATGGACCCTGATATAGAAACGACATACCATACTATTGAACGTAACAGAATCCATATTAAAACTTACATGGGACCTATATTTCAAACAACACGAACAATAACATAACTACCAAGGCGTGTATGATTGAATGTAGGTTTACACTTTTATGCTAGCAGTATTTGTTTACCAAGGTTGAAAGTATGACCCATAATGTGTATACCACGACTTGTACTATTTAAGTGTGCTTTCTGTTCAAGAAACTTAAATTCCTGAAGTCAATGGTATGATGAGACCTACGATCTGGGGTTTTCATACTTTAATCATATGATGCATCATACTATGCCATGACTTATTGATTATCTCTGCCAAGATACTACGATCGAAACCACAAACTATGATATTGGTAGTATGCTCCGTACTGTGGCTCGTAGTTAGTAATCTAGAATTTTTCAACTTTTGATACCCTAGATATTCCCATACCTGCCCACACTGAACACCTAGTGACACTATATGAAAAATCAACCTAACTATCACAATTACAATTACACTCTTGGGTTGCCTTCCTAGTAGTGCCTGATTTAACATCGCGACATGATGCAATACCCTTGATTTCTCAAACTTCATCAATGGTGAGCTCCTCAACCACCTTAACCTTTTCTAAAATGTCCCTAGATATAGTTTGACACACTGTCCATTCACTTTAAATTTGTTCCCATTCTCCTTCTTAAGAACAATAGAACTATGAGGAAATGCATGTGTCACAGTACAAGGTCCAGACTGTCTAGACTTTAACTTACCCAAAAATAAGCAAAGTCTAGGATTAAATAGTAGAACCAAATCACCCAAACTAAACTCTCTTTTTTGTATCTTCGTATTATGGTACTTTTTTATTCTATTCTTATATAGTGTAGCATTCGTAAAGGAACCTAAACTCATAAAGTGAATAAAGTTGATCAAGAATTAAGTCGGAGGCCTCCTCCCAATCTAAGTTCAAACCTTTTAATGCCCACATGGTCTTGTGCTGGAGATCTATAAGTAAGTATCATGCATTACCTTAAAAAATCTGATAGAGGGACACTCCAATAGGCATTTTGAAGGCAGTATGATACACCCATAAAGCATCATCCAAAGCAAAGGGGGGCTGGACACTAGTTGTGCGAGTGGAATGACCCCTTTCTGTTCCGAAATCGAGAAAGATCTTTCATCTAGCATTAACAGTCTTTTCTTGAATAGTTTTTATCTTACGATTGGAGACCTAAACTTGCTCACTAGGTTAGGGATGGTATAGTGTTGCCACATTGTGTTTTACCCCATACTTTTGAAGTAACGAACCTAAAATTCGGTTGTAAAAATGAGAGCCCCCATCACTGATGATAGCCTGATAAGTACCGAACCTTGCAAAGATATTCTTCTTTAGGAACGAAGTAACACTCTTGTCATCATTGTGTGGAAGTGCAACAACTTCCACCCAATTAGAAACATAATAAACAACTACAAAAATGTACCTTATCCCATGCAAACTCATGAACGGGCCCATAAAGTCTATTCCCCAGACATTACAAAGCTTAACATTCATGATTGGGGCCAGTGGCAGCTCATGCTTCCTAGAGATGCCCCCTTCCTTTAGCATCAATTACATTCCTTCACAAAATGGTGTGTATCTTTATAGATAGTGCGCTAATAATACCCACATTTTAAACTTTGCATGTCTAATTATGTTGGGGTGATTACCAACCAGTGATACATAGTAGGCCTCAAATATGCTCATAATCTTTACTTCTGAGACACACCTCCGGATGATGTTAACAGCACACACCCTAAAGTGATAGGTCTCATCCAAAAAATACTTCCTCACGTTATGCATAAACTTCATTTTTGGTGGATTTTCAACTTCATTATGTTGGGGTGATTACCAACCGATGATTCCTTCTCAATCACACATTACCTCAAATGGAAATGACCAGTCTGGTGCAATAATTATGGGGGCTAACAAAATCTTCTTTTTTAAGAACTCAAAAGTTTTCAAGCATGCATCATCGAATACAAAATTTACCTCCTTTTTTAAAAGCTTGTACATTGGGTGTGAAATTTTAGATGAATCCTTCATAAATCTTCTATAGAACCCAACATGTACCAAAAAGCTTCGTATACCCTTCACAGAATCTAGAGGTGGCATTCTGGCTATGATTTCCACTTTGAATCATTCTACCTTAACGTATTTAGCATAAATTTTGTGCCCAACCACAATACCTTTGCAAAACATGAAGTGGTATTTCTCTTAATTTAGAACCAGGTTCGTATGCTCACATTGCTCCAATACTATAGCCAAATCGTCCATACATTCATCGAACAAGTCACTTATAGGGATAAGTGGAAGTGGTTTTCTCCTAATACCTTGGTGCAATCAATATATGATTATCCCTGAGTAGCCATCTAAGAAACAACACCAATAGCTCCCTGCCATCCTACCTAATATCTGGTCCATTAAGGGCAAGGGAAAGTGCTCATTCTGCATCCATGGATTCATTTTTCTATAATCCATACATACTCACCACCCGGTCACTGGCCTCATCAGAATAAGCTCATTTTCTTATTGGGGAAAATCATAATTCTGTCTTTCTTCAACACATATTTTACTGGACAAACCTATTGACTATCACTTATTATATATACTACCCCAACATCTAAACACTTAATTATCTCTTTCTTGACCACCTCTTGCATAGGTGGGTTCAACACCGTCTCTGATGCTTGGCACTAGGGAGGGAATTTCCGTTGAATTTTATGTGTGCAAATTCCAGGTGGAATTCTGATGATGTCGGCTATAGTCCATAGATATGGACCTCTAAAATCTCCTCAAGACTTTAAGATGCTCAATCATCTCTTTCATATTTTTCGTAGCTACAACCATCAAGGTGTTCCCATCTCCATGAAAACCATAACATAAATAGGAAGAGAGAGCCTTCAGCTCTAGTATAGGCGACTCCTCTATAAGCAGTCTTGCTAGAGGAGTCACTTTATTTTTCAGATCAAAATTTAACTTTTTTCGAGCATAATAGAGTGACCCCAGGCCATTTAGTGCATGCTCCACTTCTGCAAAATTTTCAAAATAAGTAGCATCCATATTCATTACCACAGCTTCCAAGGTATCAATAGTGAACGCCTTCTTGGTAGGAGAAATATTTAACACTTCAGGCTCATCAATGTTGTCAATGACTGACACAATGCTCTCCCTATAGATAGGAATGGCTGCCTAAGTATTATGGGAAGCTCAGAATCTACTTCACAATCATAGATCATGAAGTCTAACAGAAAAATGAAGGATTCCCTTGCACCAACACATCATAAAGAATCCCAACTGTCTTTTACACTACATGATATGGCATCATTAGCCGCATTGTAGTTTGCCTGGGGGCTCCCAAGCCAAGCTACTTGCATACTTCCAGTGGCATCAAGTTAAAACTGGTACTCAGATCACATAATTCTTCGTAAAACTATCTACTCAAATAGTGCACAAAATTGTGAATGCACCAGGGTCCTGTTTCTTCTGAACAAAGAGAATATGATGCAATATCACCACAATGGTGTCAGTTATCATTTTGATCAAATGACACATTCCTCTTCTTCATAATAATATCCTTCATAAATTTCACGTACCCAGGCATTTTCTCTAACGCTTCCACCGAGGGAATATTGATAGACAGCTACCTCAACATATCCAGGAGTTTGTGGGATTTCCCATCTTCCACTTCTTTTTCAAGTACTGTAGGAAGGTGGAAGAGGCTTAGGCATAGGTATGATTGGTCTAGGGACCTCCTTTTCCTTTCACTTTGCTTTAGCTTCGCCATTATCTGTAGGAAGATTTTCAACAATCTCACTCTTCTGTTTCAAATTCTACTTGTCCACAACTTCACAATCAGTTTCATCACCCTCAACTTCAACCTATCCATCCTCTTCAACAACAACAATAGGCCTCGGTGGATCCGTAGTCAACCTTCCACTCCTATAAGTTATAGACAATGGCCATCATTCTTTCTATTAGCTATGGTGTTTCTTTGTAGTTTCCCCTTTTGCCTCTGGTTAAGCATAGTAGATAGCTAGCCCAACTGAGTTTCCAACTACTTGATAATGGTTGAATGTGAATCTACTAACTTCCAGTTCACTGCTTATGTCTTTCATACCCTTATCAGAGGACTCAAAACACTTTAATAATTGCTTAAGCATCTCCTCCATCCTAGAAGTTCTTCCCCAATCTCTATATCTTCTCTTAGGAGGTACGTACAAACACCTCTCACTTTTGTTATTTTCCCTCTGATGGTCATCTTTCCTATAATCATCTCTATGGTAATCGCCCTTCCTCCAATCATCACAATCTTTATAGTTCTGACCTTAGTTACCTATGAATGAAAAGTTGTCAAGACCTAATTCCCTAGATCATGATGTCACCTAGTATCCCAACAGTGAGAACCAACCCTGTAGCCTCAATCCGCAAACGATTGGCTACGACTACAAGCAAGCTATGTAAAAATACAGTAAAGCAACAATAGAAATGGAAAGATGGAATAATGGAGAAGAAATAATATTACACAGTCAATAACCCCCTCTTAAGACCTGGTATCAGCATATGCATGAGCTATTATGAAGTACCGAATACTATTACACATAAAATAGATACATCTGTCTCGGGAATACAAAGAGACAAAAGGCATGTCGAAGAGATAAAGGTAAGTTTGAATGCTGGAAGCTCACCATGTACCTCTTAAGTCAACTAACTAGCATGATCGACGACGTCAACTACAATAAATCACGCATGTATCTGCATCCAGGAAGACACAGAAGTGTAGTATGAGTACAAGTTATCGGAGCAACAAGTACCAGTAGGCTTTGAGGGCCCACTAGGCATATAACAAATATAAAAATAGTAAATAACAAGAATACATGAAGGTCACATGAGAAAGTAAGGCAGCATGAAAATCTAGCCACACAAAAAGGAAGCAAGGAAAAAGATAGGGCATGGATAATGCTAGCTAAAACACAGAACAAGAACTCAGGTACGAGAGAAAGAACGTACCTAGGGTCTTTGCATCGGTACAAAAATAAAAAAAGTAAAATCAAACAAGAAAGATAGCACAGGTATTATAGGGACAAGGGCGATGTACTGCTAACCTTAAGATAAAAAAAGGGGATGATACAACAAATAGATCCACGCATAAGAAACTCACCGGGTGAGGACAATCAGTAAGTAAAAGAATATAACTAGCTCTAAAAATAAGTAAAATGGTACAACAAATAAAACTTTTCCATCCCTAGAAGAATGGAAGAGTACACAGTAGGCGAGCTCACCCGTCTGCATCCCATTCTACCAGGAGTACATATAGAAATAAGTGCAGCAAATTAAACACAAACACAATGATGCCACAGTTCCTATGCACACTTCATTTACAGTACCCGTAGGCCCAATAGGTAGGACCCATGAAAGGTCTGAACCCCGTATATCCCTACTCCGACCTACACCCCTCCTCTAGTCGCATGTAGCCTAGAGGTCGAGTCCATGGAGGTATACCAACTGCATACAAATATCTAGCGTCACAGTAGCCTCACTTTCTAATATCACAAAGTCTCATATCCTGATATACAATGCCTCAGTATAATTGTCTCATCATTCCATAATCTCAGCAACTCGCCCCCCCCCCTCCGCGCCTTAATATAATATTATCACTAAGGTCCTCAAATCAACATGCATTATAAGTATAGAAACATTATACTCACTACCGCGCGAAGTCGGACTCAAGTGTCAGCGGTTGTTCTTATTGCCGAACAAAGTTAGAATCAAGTCCCAACATATGTAGTAAAAGGTGGTACCCAATTTCAGGGTGTGAAACCTAGTCTAAAGTAAGGAGAAAAGGGTAGCACCCGGTGCTCGATATGCAGTCGAGTCTAAAATAAGTAGAGAAGTAACTTATGTTATTTTTACCATTAAAATTCCATTTTATTCCACTATTAGCCATTTTAGTAGTTATTATACTGAACTTTACCATGTGGGACCCACTAACTGTACCTATTTCAGTAGCTATTTCTGTGAAAATTTACCATGTGGGACTACTGAAATGGCTAATAGTGGAATAAAATGGAACTTTACCATGTGGGACCTGCTAACTATTGGCATGTGGGACCCGCTAACCGTACCCAGAAATGAACTTTACCATGGAGTTATCAGAATCACGAGAAACTCATGCTCCAAAAATGAGCACAATTCGAGTGCGTGAAAGGCGTCAAAATACCAAAAAAATAAGGGAAATAAAAAGAAAAACTTAACAAAACTACAAGCTTAAACAAAGGAATTACACACCAAAAATTTAAATGCACTCTGATAAGGAGTGCAACCAAGCTCAACGCACCAGGAAATAACAAACAATCCAGCTGAAATGCAGGAATTTGACAAACTAAACCAAGCACTTTAATGGTGGAAATCACCATGGCTAAGGAAATTAGAAGAGAGAAAACACTTACCAAGAGCGGAGGGAACTGGGATTGATCTTTTAATAATTCACCTACACTTCTTAATAGGAGACTCAGCAAAATTACAACTATATAGAGAGACGAGTGAGTGAGAAATGACTGAAATTTCAAGAAAACAATCTTAAATAGGCATAGGCATATGATGGGTAATCGCGCTTCTCCAGAGCGATCACGCTAAAGAAAAAAAAGGAGATTTAATATGATCGCGTACCAAAAGAGTGATTGAGATAAAGAAGGAAATCAAGGTTTATTGCAATTGTGCTAAGGAATAAAAAACAGAAATATGGTGATCGCGTCATAAGAGAGTGATTGCATTGAACACTTGGAACAATAAAATTTCCAAAAGAGGGAATAGAATCGAAACAGAGTCCAATAGTAACAAGTTATATATACATCTTGCATGAAAAATATATTCAGGACTCAACAAAATTGATAAAACAACCAACAGAGTTCATTTGTGCAAAAAGAACCACCAAACCAAAGAGGATGAAAAGGCTAAACTTCCTAACCTCCACTCAGACCCTCTAAATGAGCCCGGACACCTCCGAAAGTACACCTATTACCTAACTAACCCAAAATCACCATTATAGAGCTAATGGAGAAGTCGTATTTTCAATTTGATGCTTTGATCCTTGAATGTTTACCAAGGTCAAACATTCACGTATCAGCTGACTAAAGAGACACAGAACAGGCTAAACTCAACTAAAAGCTTCTAAGACCCGATCAAGGGTCCACCTATGCAAAAATCCATATTTTGGAGCTGATAGAACTTCCAAAATTTGATTCCACATTCATCTTGAAGGAAAGTTGACTAAAGTCAATGAGAACCTAAACCCAAGATCTATAATAGGGGATTTGAGATAACTCTCAACCGAACCGCCTGGGAATCAAACTACTAGTCCCAGTAGGCTATAAATAACTTGGGGAAACTACTGGAATGCTATAGAATGCAAGAAAACAAGACAAACACATGAAAACATAAAGGTCATTACAACATCCACAACTAAAAAGGACTTTCTCCCCCGAAAGTAAGAGTGGAGCGGAGAGGAGGGAAAAGAATACTCCAGCAAAGAAGACCAAGCCCCGCACAAGCATCTATGGAAACTTTATTAATCGAAAATATGCCAACAAGGTAACCACAAACCAACTAAAGTCAAATTTAACTTTTGTTAGTCGAGCACCTTGGAAAGTTCACAAGCCCACTCAAAACTAAACCAAAGCGATGCCCACAATTGTCTTAATGAACACCCCAAAACTCACAAACACAATACCAAAATGTTGTTAGGAGATGAAACTAAGCCATCCACACAACAAAGACCGAAGAACACCCATCCTATAAGTTCCCAACTCCAAAACTATCCTAGCAACTGCTCAACAACCCCAGTAATCATAGTCTAGTCACTCCACATCCAAGCTACACTGCTGAATATCCATAATACTCCCAGAATCCAATTCGAGTGGCATAAACTAAATACCCAGGCAACATCCACTATGCTATTACATCTAGCGAGGCCCAAAACTACCCCATGAAACTCCACATCCTACTCAAAACTTGCAAATACCCTTTTAGTGACTAAGTGAAGTAGGCACCCTAAACCAATACTAAAATAACTTATACCAAGCAGTACCAGACCGACTCTAAAAAGTAATAGCAGTGGCATTCTAAGACTGCGATAGAAAGATAGCCTGATAGAAGTGAAAACATCTAGCCAAACCAACACAACAATCTTCAAAGTAACTAATATTTGAAGCGTTCGCCCTCGCTGAATGACCTGTAACAACCCCAACCATCTATAAATCCTTATCACACTATAGCAAAGCACCAAACCACAGTCGTACCTAAATCACACAAAGCATGGGTAGCATCCAAAAGAAATGGTCTCGTGTGACGCTCAACAATACCTCCCCCAATATCTCAAAACCTCAGAATATTTTCCTCTAAACTCTAGAAATTCGCAATTCGGTCTACCTTACAGTTAAACAATCCTTCATAACTAACTATCTTGGGATAACCCAATTATAACCAAATGACCTCGAACAGCTCTAAAATAGAAAATATATAAATTCACATATAAGGAAGTGTCCAACGATATTAATTGTGCTAAATTTTGGGCTAGCCAAAATTTGGGCCTATAATGGGCCAGTGGGACTCGTTAATCAAACCTGAAAATAGACTTTGCAATAGAGTTCCTGGCATCATCAGAACTTGTTCTCCAAAAAAGCACAATCTGAGTATGGGAAGGGCATCAAAATACCTGGAAAAGAAGGGAAATAAAACAAAAAAATTAACAAAACTACAAGCTTAAACAAAGGAATTATGCACCTAAAATTTAAATGCAACTCGGTTGAGGAGTGCAACTAAGCTCAATGCACCAGGAAATAACCAACAATCTACCTAAAATGTAGGAACCTAACAAGCTTAACGAAGCACTTTGATGGTGGGAATCATCATTGCTAAGGAAATTAGAAGAGAGAAAACACTTACCAAGAGCGGAAGAAACTAGGATTGATCTTCCAAGAATTCACCTACACTTTCTCGATGGGAGACTCAAAAGAACTACAGCCTAGAGAGAAGAGTGAGGGAGAAATGACTGAAATTTTGAGGAAACGGTCTTAAATAGGACTGGGTGTGATGATGTGTGATCGCACTTCTCCACCAACGATCGCTCTAAAGAAAGAAAAAAAGAATTAACATGATCACCTCCCAAGATCGCAATTGCGCTAAAGAAGGAAATCAAGGTTTACCGCAATAGTTCCAATAAAGTATAATTGTGCTAATAAAGAAAAAGGAGAAATATAATGATTGTGTCACAAGAGTGCGATCGCTCTGAACACCTGAAACTATAGATTTTGTTTTTTACAACAACAAAATTTCTAAACGAGATCATGATATCAAAACAGAGTCCGACAATAACAAGCCAAATATGCATCTTACATTAAAAACATATTATAGACTCAACAGAATTAATGAAACAACAAATGGAGGCAGATTGAGCAAAAGAACCCCAAACCAAAGTGGATAAAACAGGCTAAACTTTCTAACTCTCCACACGGACCCTATAAATGAGCCCGAACACCTCCAAAAGTGTACCAATAACCCAACTAGTCCAAAATAACTATTCCAGAGCTAATAACAAAGTTGGATTTTTATTCCAATGCTCTGATCCTTGAATGTTGACCAACGTCAAACATTCTAGAATCAGCTAACTGAAAGTACCCGAAATAGGGTAAACTCACACCAAAAGCTCTTGAGACATGACCAAGGGTCCCCATTGGCTGAAATCCATGTTATGGAGCTAAAGGAACTACTAAAATTCAATTTCATATTCATCTTAAAGGAAAGTTGACTAAAGCCAATGAGTACCTAAGCCTAGGCTCTACAATAGGGGATTAGATATAACTCTCAACTAGACCGTCAGGGAACCAAACTACTGATCCCAGCAGGTCATAAATGACTTGGATAATCTACTAAAATGCTATAGATTGCAAGAAAACACAACGAGCATGCAAATGACCATTTGGGTCATTAAATTACCATTGCCTTGGTAACCCCCTATTTGATTCACAAACTTCACTTCCTGTTTTATGTTCATGTAATAATCCTCTTTTGAGTGATCTTTGTATTTGGATGCCATAACATTAACATTACAGAGTAACTACTTGCTAATCAAGTAAATATATGTACGTATGTGTCCATCTCAAGGTCATGCTCGTCATCTCTTCTTCTTTTCCTAGCTAACGTCTCAATTGCATTAACCTCATCACCAACCTTAGACTCTCTATTTTGCTAAGATCTATTTGTCTTTGTCACTTTATCTATGTTCTCAAAAATACACTCAAAATTCCAAGTCATGAATAAGCCTCCCATAACTATATCAACACATTCGGCTTAGTGGTTGAGTTCATGGCTTGTAAATACCTCCTTGAGATAACCATCCCTAAGCTTGTGATTGAAACACTGCTTTAACTTATTTATAAACCTCATCCAGACCTAATGCAATGCGTCACCTCTGTTTTTTCTGAAGTTATCAATTTTATATCTTAGTTCTACCATCTTGGTTGGTGGGAAAAATCTCTCCAGGAAAGCATCTTTCAGCTCTGCCTAGGTAGTAACTAAGCCAATAGGAAGATCATTTATTTATATAGTAGCGTCACATGATAATGATAACAGGAATAATCTGAGGTGGATTGTAGATTGTCTCACCCCCAGAAGTTCAAATGACTTACTAACTCATATAAAGTTTACCAAGTGAAAATTAGTGTCCTCCCTAGTTGTTCCCCTAAATAGGACCTTCAAGTTTAGCACCTCTATTATGGTGCTAGTTATAGAGAACTTAACACCCTATCCGAGCGATGGGAGTACAATGGCTCCGGTCGCATCAACCCCATCCTCCTTATCATTTCCATCAGTATCAATAAGAGGATTGGGATTTAGTGGGTTCAACCGAGCTAGAGCTTTTTGTTGAGCTAGATTAGCTGTTGCTCTAGCTGCAACAAGTTGTTTCATGGTCTGGGACATTTTTCTGAAAGTCTATTAAATCTCTATATCAACTGGCAATAATAGTACACCCGATGTTCGAGTTGAGGGTATAAACTAACTGTCAACTTGAAGAAGATAAAAATAATAAAGAAAAGTAAAATTAGAAAATACAACTATAAGTAAAGCAAATCTCGAGTACAGGATGATGTGGACCTCCTCGTGATGTATTTGATCTCCAAGAAAGTCGGGCAGCATTTCGGGTTGATCT
>JBDJHY010155609.1:0-12750 GCA_039654485.1 Withania somnifera
CTATTACTTTCGATAACTTACTTTCCTATCTATTATTAGTTACTGCTTCCCTTATTATTTCTCTTCTATTGCCGACCTATTTTACTTCCTCGTTTTGTTACTCGCATATTATCCTTAACCAAGTCGGCTGATAATGTCTACTGGGTACCCTATTTGGTACTCATACTGTACTTTTGTACTTGTTTCGTGGTGCAGATTGAGGCAGAGGTTATCAGTGACACGGAGATCATACGGAGTAGAGTCAGCAGATTTATGGAGATTACGGTAGGCTTACCATCCGAGTCGATCATAGTTTCTTTCACTTAGCTTTCTTTGCTCGATACACAACAAGCCTTGTACTACCCAATAGGGGATCTTTTGTAATTTTGTATCTTTTGTTTATCCTATGTAGTAGCTCCACATGCCATGACACCAGGTATTGGGGATTCGAGATTTATATAGTTCTTTGTTGGCTTCCACTATAATGTATTGTTTATTATTCCTTCATTGTTTTAGTTGTTCTGAGAGTTATAGCTCATTGCACATAGCTTCGGGCTATAGGAATAGGCTTTTCTACAGGAGGGGTGTATACGCCATCATGACCTAAGATTCGGGTCGTGACATTAACGTGCGCAGTTTGGATATTTGGGACATTATTGGTATGATTACTTATGGTTTAGGGCTAAGTTGGGCTAGGAGAGGATATACCTTATGACTAGGGCTGGGCAGCCATCTTAAGGATTCCATTTAGAAGACTTAGTCTACTTTGGCCTATTGATTGGTTCTGTGTATCGTGAATACATTAAATGTTATAAAAGGTTACTTGATTTTGACAGAGTAATTACTAGAACTAATTTCATATATATATTTATATCTCCCACAACTGTGCTCATGAGCATTATGGAGCTATTTTCTCACACAAGTTGAGGCTATATTCTTACTATCACCATGATTTCTAGATATTGCCTACATTACGATAGTTGGATTTTACTGAGATATAGATTTTTGCCTGCATGGCTGGACTTGAGTTTCCACTAAGATGTGGTATAAAGGTTGAGCCTGAGCTTTGGCATTTTCTCCCTAATAACTATGGCACGAATTGGTTTCATGAGGATTTTGAACATGAGATTGGATCCCTCCACATACTCTCTGACCTGGGTCACCATGACTAGGGTATGTTATATGGTCAGAGGAGAGGTATACAGGGGTAGGTTGGGTAAGTATACGAGAGTATTTCATGGGTCCACTCCTGAGAGAGTACTGTACCAGGAAGGGTTCGTACAATACTATTTATCTTTTATCACCTCTTTACAATGCTTCCTTACGTGTTAAATTGTACCTATTGGGTTATTTTTTCCCTGATTGTACCTACCAGTAGAATCGGGTACTATCCTATTTTTTTTACTAGTACACATTGTTTTTTCCTTTTTGTCTCTTATAGGTACTATTCATGCACTTGTTTTAAATGTTATTAGCTTAGATAGCTAATAGTTTATTATTCACTTATTAGTAATTCCTTGTGTTTTGGTTATTTTGGAGGTCCAGGTACGTGTCACGTTTGGTCATGATATCCTTGTTACCTGAGTCTATGTGTTTTACTTTGTTATTATCTTTACTTGATACCTGTTAGCCGATACTACACACACTGATAGATAACCCTTCATTGAACTCACTAGTTGTTTTTGTTGTTGCACTTTTTGTCATTCATTATGTGCAATTTCCATATTTTCTATTGATTATTCTTTACCTTCCTTGTGCTTAATTTTTCCTGGTCGACCTATGAGGTCTACTGGGTACCGGTTCATTTTGATACTCATGCTACACTTCTGCAACTTTTCTATATGCAGGTTCTTGTACGAGTATCAAGGAGGAGACGATCGTGTGAACTAGTTTGGTGTTGTCCAGGAGATATGGTGAGGAGCTGGCATTTATTTTTTTCCATTCTTTCTTATTTCTCTACAGTTGTTCCACATAGAGTATGGGTAGCTATTTTGTATTTTTTCCCTATTGTGGGTTGTCATTTATACCTTTTTGTCTTTAGATGCTCTACAATCGCGATTCCATATTCTGGAGAGTCATGTTCAGTTATGTATTTTGTGTTCTATTTGTAATCCTTCTCTTTATCTCATTTTCCTTTTTATGTTGGTTACTTGGTATCGTCCCACCGCCACTTACCTTTGGTTAGGGTTAGGCTTGTTTACATATGAAATATAGACTCCATCATAACTCAATTTTTGGGTCGTGACATCAGTCAAGTGTCAGTTTGAGGACTCAAGAGTTGAAATAAGGTTTTTACTAAAGTGTATTTATTTTATTTGTTGAAACTATTGACTTACATGATTTATTTCTTAGTTACTTTATAATGAAGAGTTAAATATTTCAATTAATATTTTTTGAAACTTGCTTATTATTGCCTTATTTTGAGTTTAGTATTTGTCCAAGCATTTCATAGCTACGATATGTTTTACTGCTTCATTTAGCCTACTTTATCAATACTCACATATTAAGTATATTTCACGTACTGACCAAATACTTTCTATATTGTTACCCCCATCCAGATTGTCAGTCGTCAAGACTCTTGTAGTTGACTTAGATCCGCATTCACAAAAGTTAGTAGAGTGGTGAGTCCTTATTGATTTCGGACTTAGAGATTGAGATTTACTATTTTATATTGTCTAAAGATAAACTTTAGAATTGTTGTTTGTTTTGTAATTTAGATACTAGATAGGGATCTTTTCCTACCAATAAAATCATATAGTGTCTTTTAGAAAGATTGTGTATTAGTATTGGATATTGAGTTTCTTATTTATTTATTTAGACATACTGACTGATGTAAGGTCCATTGTTTGCTAATATTTGTAGTTGATATATCTTCCCCTGAGTGTGAGTATGTCTTTTTCTGCATGATCGAAGGTTCCATCCAAGGCTTCTAAACAACTTAGTGGATAAGGTACTTTGTCCCCTATAACGGGTGACTCTGGGGCGTGATAGGTGGGGTGAACACTAGAGAGAATTCAACTGAATTTTTAACTCATAAAATCTTTCTCATAATCATGGGACCATTAAAATTTTGATTCTTCTTATTTAATCTAGTCAATGGGGAAACAATAGAAGAGAACCGCTCAATGAACCCTCTAAAATAATTAACTAAACCTCCAAAACTCCTAATGTCTAACAAAGAAATGGGTCTAGTCCAATTGTTCACTTTCTTTATCTTCTGAGAGTCTACTAAATAGAACAACTAGAAATAACATGTCCTAGGAAGTCAAATGACTTCATCCAAAATTTTCACTTCAAGAATTTTTCAAACAATTGGAAATTCTAAAGGGTCTGTGATACAATTCTCAAGTGACATGATGCTTCTCATTACTCCAATTGTACTCTAAATATCATCTATGAATATATTCATGAACATGTATTAAATATTGTTTGAACACATTATTTGTGAAATCCACAAGGGCCACAATAGTTTTGTTACTATAAAAGACATAACCACAAATTCAAAGTGACCATACCAAGTCTTGAAGGTTGTCTTCGGGGTTTGAAATTCTCTTAATTCCAACTGGTGGTAACTGTATCTAAGTTCAATCATGGAAATACAACTAGCACCCTGAATCTGGTTGTACAAGTCACTAATTCTAGGGATAGGATACTTATTCTTGAATATGACCTTATTCAACTAGAAGTAAGCGATACATATCTTGATAGAACCATATATCTTATGCATGAAAAGAACTGGGGCACCTTTATCTAAAAGGTCCTTCAACTGTTCGTTTAGCTCTTTTAGTTCCTCTTAGTCCATTATGTATGGAAGAATAGGGATAGGATGAGTCTTTTTAAGATGGTTTATCTCAAATTCAATCTCCCTGTCTTGAGGGACTCCGGGTAGATTGTAAAGAAAGACTTCTAGGAATTCACTTAAAACTGGAACTGACTAAAGAGTTAGGATTTCGAGTTTAGAATCTTTAACCTAGGCTACATGGTAAATGCAATACTTAGAGATCATTTTTCTAGCTTTAAGGTAACAAATAAAACAACCTTTAGGCACTAAGTGACTATGCTTTGATTCTAACACTAGTCCCCTAGAAAAATAGAAATTTAACCATTCTTGTTCTACAATCACCTGTAGTATAACATGACTTTAATCGAATCCATTCCCAAAATAACATCTAAGTAAATGATGATTGACTTTAGTAGATCAGATGAAGTACTTACATAAATAACTAAGACTAGGTAATTTTTGTAAACTCTTACAATTTCAATTGAATCTATGACTGCATTAGAGATGGAAAATGTCTCTGGGAGTTGTTCAGGACTACATCCAAATTTTATAGAAACATATGGAATGATAAATGAAAATGTAGCCCCTAGGTCCTTGATTAAGAAAATATCAAAAGAAAAAACTTGTAACGTATTGGTGATAAGATCTCCTATTCATGGTGTGACCCAAGTGCATACAAGCGGTTCTAACTCAGACCATTGCCTATCTTACTCGAAGTATATTCTTAACATTCTTAACTAACGAAGTCTATTCAAAAGTAGAATGGGCTCCACTAAATCCTCTACTCTGCCCAACAGATGGAAATTGCACAACTAATAGCCAATTTGACTCCAACTAAAACATTAATCCTTGCTATAAGGTCATTCCCCCAAGTAATTCTTACTACAATTATTTTATGTAGGGTTAGATTTACACCTTGAAATATTTTCTTAATATTGAGAGCCAGGCCCTCTACCCTTCTAATCATAACAAGGTTTTTTATGCTTGGGATGCATTATTGAAAAATAAAGGTGCTTTTTTCATTTCCCTCTCCCTCTCCCTCTCCCTCTCCCTCTCCCTCGATTTCACTTTCTCAATTTTCTATCCATTAGTTTCATATCCCAAATCAGCACAGTAGTGTTACACTCTTTGATCACCAAATAAGAAATCTTATAGGTGAACTTGTTCATCCTGTCCATTGGCTCTGAAACTACCTTTAGAGCATATTTGGGGAATTGGGTGAACTAGAGACTCTACAGTCTTAGTGACATAGATCCCTATCTCAAATTGATGAGCTTTTCATCCTTATCTTCCGTCAACCTTCTCAAGAATAGAATATCTTCAAAAGAATCAACATATATGTAAAACCCTAGAAAATACCGAAAGTTCATCCCTTGACTAATTCAAGAAACTTAGAAAAAGTTATCAATTTTTGGGTTTTAGAGGATGGTCCAGAGATCGTTAATCAGGTCCACTCCCTGTGAAACCAATCGTCACATGATTTGTCTTTTAGAATTCTCTTTGTCTCCACCGATTGAAGGTTGATAGAATGGACTATCAAAAAGTTTCATGTTATACTATGTCAACCCTAGAAAAGGATTACAGACTACTAAAATACTCAGTTCAAGGCTGAGATTTTGATTGTTAGATCATGGAATCCATTGACGGCCCATCAAGTCATTCATCAAAATAAGCCAATAACCTGTCAGGAACTGTCACAACTCAAAAATTGAGTTATGATGGTGTCTACACCGCATCAATAGATAAGCCCAAACCTTGTCCTAGATCGGGTAGCGACGACTCAGTACCAATAACCCTAAAGAAAAAAAGTAAAAGAAAATAGATGAATAGAAGAAGGAAATAGAGAAAAATAATTCATAAATAGAAAGTAAAACTCCCATAGTTGTTATTGTGGTTGTAGAGCATCTATTTACAGTATAGTACAAAATTCAGCCCTCAATAGGGCAAAAATACTACCGCTATCCAGAAGCAAAACTTGGATAACTTTGATGTCAGAAGTAGAACTGGTTAGCAAGAACACCAACTGCTCATCGTGTCTCCAAAATAGATCCAATCCATCCGACATGATCATATCCCTCTTGTTGACTCATACTAAGGCCTTCATAACAAAAACATGAAAAAATGTATTATGAGTACCAAATATTGGGTACCAGTTAAGCATCATTAGACACCAGGAATATGAAAGAATAAGCAAGGTAAAGTTGATCAAATAGCATGCAGCGAGGGAGAAATAAAGATAACAGCTAACAAGTACAAAGGAAGGTCAACTATCAGTGTGTTAAACCAAATAACGTAATTTATAAGTAAAACATGACCAAAGAGACACGTACCTAGAGCTCCAACATAACTAACACCATGAAAAAATATAAAGAGGAATACAAGAATAATAACAAGCTAAATGTATCAGCAAGTAAGGAAAAGAGAGTAACCAATATCCTTAGGAAGATAGTATAACACCTTGAAAATCATGTTACGGATTTATTGGGTTAAACAAAGAGTGTACATTAAATTTTATCAAAATCCAAAAATACCAGGTAACAACGGAATGGACAATAAATTATAGATGGGTTCCATGATCCGTGGAAGTATCCATGGAACTCTTCAAGTAGAACCTCCCTTTTTTCCTTTGATCCATGAGTCAGTCTATGGACTGTGAAGTTGAACTACAATTTGGTAGGGCCCAATACTATTAAAAATTTCTAAGTATAAACCCTAAGAACAAATTTCAAAAGTTCCATAGATTGTTCAACGGTCCGTTGAACAGTTTTACGAATCTTAGAGTTATCCAAAACGGGTAATCAAGTCCTTTTTAATTCTATTTTCTCATCGACTTTTTGGTCATTCCCCACTCTTTAATGACATATATATGGTGTTTTAGGATTAATAAGTACTAGTATAAAAGCCTAAATTTCCCTACTAATTGCATTATTCACCGAAACCTCATCAAATAATTCATAACATCAAATAATTTCCTACCTAGGTAAAGAACTAGGGTTTTAAGCACATAAACTCTGAAAAAATTTCAACCAAGGATTTTCTCCAATGTTTTAGTTATGCGGGGTTTGTTAAAAAGGGATCCTTTCACCCTTGTGTTCCAATGCTATTGTCTTTCATAGCTGATCTTTATAGGATTATCTAACCCTAATTCTATGTATTTTCTTTAGTCTATCTTTAAACTATTATCATGTTAATATTTTGAATGTTCTTGCATTATTTTACCATGTTAAAATTCTTCATTACCCTACTTGGTCAACTTAAAAGTCTACCTTATAATAATGAATACATGAAAATTTAGGCGAATTATATAATTCAATATTTCAATGTAAGTGGTTGTATAAATTTTAAACCACTCATGATTTCAATGAAATAAGGGAAATTGATGAAGTTTCCCAAAGAGGATAAGACATGTTACTCGGTTAGTTTTTCACCTAAAATTCATTAAACTAGTCAAGTTAAGAGAAGCGGTATATTTTTAGGTATAGTATTAGCACCGAGCGGATTGGGTTGTAAGATTCAGACCCATAACTATGTTGCCAACCATAGGAGGACATGTTATGGACCAATGAAAGCCTACTTGGAAGTAGTAATTGGATCCACTAAGTTATATACAGATACTATATATGTCGAAGGGTATAGTGCACCTATAAGTCAAGACGCATACTAGATTCCATGCCTAGTCACATGATCTTATATGTGAGCTGTAAACCTCCCACGGTGTCAAGAATTAATATTTAAAGATTTTTTTTATTAAAGAATGAGTTTTACTACTTGATTTAATTAATCTTTATAATTTTTAATCATAAATATTCGGTATGGTCATTATTACTTGGTCATGCATTGGATAGCTTATTCATGACAATCACCTATATACTTTTAGCATTTTGACTTTTCCTATTCTTTTTACCTTCTCTCTTGCTAAGCATAATCAAATGTATTGATCACCTATTTCTTTTGCTGCATATATTTTGCACATGTGGGTTTAGAATAGTTACCCTAAAGCTTGGTGTTGATCGGATCTACTATTCTTAGATGCCTAGAGTTCGGTGAGTTCCCATGGATTGGGAACCTATTTATAATTTTAGCTATTTATTTATCTAGAACATGATATTAGTTATCGACTACTTATTTTATTTCATTCTAAGGTTAGCTAGGGGCTTGTACTAGAAACCTAGTGCTTTCACGAGTCTAGAGGCTTTTAGACACATTGATACCATAAGGTTGAATTTGGAGATTTATAATTACTTCAGTAATATTATATTTTTTTACTGAGGTATCCACCACCCTTGTAATTATTTATTTCTTGCTTCCACTGAGAATCCATGCTTAAAACTGTTCAATAATCTAAGGGTCTGTCTGAGGCTGTTGAGGCAACTCAGTGGATAAGGATATCTTATGGTGTCCAGGGGATGACTCTGTAGTGTTAAAAACTTAGTAACAGAACCTTGGGTTCAGAGTATGCTAGGATGTCTTAAAGATGACATAAGGTAAATTCTCTTTTATGGGTGTGAATCACTACACACTTAAAACTGGAGTCTACTAAATGTTTAAGAAATTTTCCTTTTTCTTTATGTCCTATTTCGTGCCTTGGAGTTTAACATCTCAGTTCTTTTGTGGTTGTTTCTTTACAAAATTTATATCATGCATCTATGCAGAACACCAGATTGTCAGTGTAGGAATCAAAGTCAACAGAATAAAGCTCATCCAGTTCCTGAACCATAGAACATCATGAATGCTGATTTTTGTAATATGATGCACTTGATCCACCAAGCTATTATTTCCAAGACTCAGCATCAGGCTGCAGCCCCATCCATTGAGACAGTCATTTAGGATGATGGTGCATCTTGAATTAGAGACTTTATCTGGATGCAGCCGTAGACTTTCCATGGTTCTAAGGTAGAGGAGGACCCATAAAGTTTCACTGAAGAGGTTAAGCGGGTATATGAAATAATTAGGGTAGAATAAATTAGTAAGATTAATTCTAATTGATACCGGTTGAAAGATATAGGTCAAGATAAGACTGACCAATTGAAGAAAAATAGGTTGGTGGATAAAGCTTCTCTATATTTGTTCATACATTTCTTGTATAGGTTATTTCCTATGGAAAAGAAAAGTGAGAATTTGAGAGAATTTCTCAATATTGAACAGGGCTCTATGACAGTTGATGAATTAGGTATGAAGTTCACTCAACTGTACAAGTACGCTCCAGACATGATAGCTGACCTATAGAATCATAAGGATATCTTAATTTCTCATCTCTCCCCACATCTGATAAAGTAAGGGAAGGCGACTATCTTCACTTTGGTATGTATATAGGTCGGTTAATCATTCACTTGGAGTAAATAGAAAGGTATAAGGATAAGATGTGATAAAACTTCCATACAAAGAAGTCAAAAACTGGTTCAATAGAGTTTATGTAATCCAAGGGTAATGGAAACTCGAATCAGCAACAATAGAGTATTAGGTCTCCAACCCCATGATCAGCAAGTTCTCTTACTCAGGGTACTAGGTTACCTTAGAAACAATAGAATATGTTAGTAAGGTTAGCTTTGAATGGAAGTGTGACTATAGGTTGATCTTATAGAATATGTTCTAAGAATGGTAAGGATCATCCTAAAGAATATAGATATGTTTAGGGAATTTGTTATGGGTGTGGTCAGCTGGGCCACAAATATTAGGATTGTCCTTCTAAAGGATGTTTTGGATATGGCAAGCCAGGATACATGCTTAAAGACTACCCCATAGTTGTACATGCTGGGAACATACCTCAGACTACTTCCACATCGACAGTACCAGCAACCCACGTAACCTAGTACGGTGCTTCTTCTAGCACCAGTGGCATTCAACTGCCAAATAGGTTGTGTGCATTGGGATGCAAACAGAAGTAGGAGAAGTAAGCATGAATGGTTATAGGTATGCTATAGGTCTATGATATTGATGTTTATACTTTTATAAACTTTATATCTACCTCATCATTTATATCCCTGTTAGTTAGATCACAGTCCATCCTGAAAATTTATCTAAACCATTATCTGTCTCCACCCTAGGTAGTGATGCAATCATAGCTAAAAGAGTCTTCTATAATTGCCAAGTGTTAGTTTTTGATGATTCCTGCTAGTCTCTTTGAGTTTCACATGGTGTAGTTTGATTTAATTATTGGCATGGATTGGTTCCGTTCATGCTATGCCATGGTAGACTGTAAGACTAGGGTCGTCCATCTCAAAACCCATCCTAGAATGGGAAGGTAGAGATGTTGTCCCTAAGGGTATGTTTATCTCATAACATAAGTCTAAGAAAATTATTTCTAAGGGGTGTATTTACCACTTACTCTATGTCAAAGATTCTGAGTCCAAAGTTCTTGATTTTCAGTCATTTTTAGTTGTCAGAGATTTCATGGATATCTTTCTCGAAGATTTACCCACAGTTCTTCCTAATAGGGAAATAGACTTCGAAATAGATCTTTCTCTTAGCACTCAGCCTACTTCCACTCCACTATATAGAATGGCACCAAAAACAATAGAGAGCTCAAGGAATAATTAGCCTGTTTTGTGGACAAGGGATTTATTAGACCTAGTGTGTCTCCCTAGGGTTCCACTATCTTATTTGTGTGCAAGAAAGATGGTTAACTCAGAATGTGCATAGACTATACATAACTTAACAAAGTCACAAACAAAAAAAATATCCTCTCCCAAGGATTGATAACTTTTTTAATTATATGTTAGGTGCAAGTCACTTCTCTAAGGTCAGAAAATCGGTTATTCCCAAAACAACTTTTATAACCAATTATGGCCACTTTGGTTTGACTAATGCTCCCACAGTATTAATGGACCTCATGAACAGTGTATTCAAGCAATACTTGGACCTATTCATGATAGTTTTCATTAATGATAATCTTGTTCATTCCAGAAGTTAGAAAGAGCATGAAAACCATCTCTATATTGTCCTTCAAACCCTTCAAGAACAATAACTCTATGCTAAATTCTCCAAGTGTGAATTTTTTCTAAGATTAGTTGCATTCCTATGTCATATCACCTCTAGTGAGGGTATTTTTGTAGAGTCTCAGAAAATTAAAGCTACTAGGAATTGTCCCAAACCTACTTTTTTGTCAAATATTCATAGTTTTTTGGGTTTAGCAGTGTATTATCATAGGTTTATCTTGGGTTTTTCCTCTATAGCCTCCCTTTTGACTAATTTAGCTCGAGATAAATTTATGTTCGAGTTAGCTAGGAAGGCACATAGGCTAGATCATTTTGGGGTCAGGATGGTTGATACTAAGGATGGAGGCATGGTGGTTCTAAATTCATCGGAGTGTCCCTAGTACTAAAGGTGAAAGAAATTTTTGATAGATATCCATGGGGAGTATGGCATATATTGATAAAAGAGAAAGGGAGTTAGCTAAGAAGGCACATAAGCTAGCTCATTTTGGGGTCAAGATGGTTGATACTAAGGATTGAGGCATTTTGGTTCTAAATGCATCGGAGTGTCCCTAGTAGTAAAAGTGAAAGAAATTTTTGATAGAGATCCATTCTTGCTTAAGTTAAAGGGTAGGCTTTGTTAGCATAAGGGGTAGGTTTTCTCCAAATTAAAACATGTTATACTAAGATTCAAGGGCATAAAAAGTGTTTCAAATAACGATGGCTTGAGGGAAAAATTTTCATGAAGCTCATAGTTAGCAATATTCCATTCATTCGAGTTCTATTAAGATGTACAGGCATTTGAAGGAATTACAAATCAATGTCAAAGAGAGCAGGGCAGTCGTTACACCATTCATGCAGGTCACCACTTAATTGACAAAGAATTTCGCTACCTTAAGAAAGTTAGAGTTACCTTCACCTTTTACTGGGCTTTCGTTCAAAGCTAATAACATTATCCTTACCACCTTACAGCACCGGGTAGGTGTCCAACTCAATACATTATTTTTCCACTTAGATTAGTCCTGTCGATCCTCATTTGAGTGTGGAATAAATTGAATGAATATGTCAAGTTAAGGAAAACATACATAGTATCAAGGATGTATGCATTGCCTATTTATCATGCTTTCTCGAGATCCAAAATGATCCTGTGTGCTACATACTGTATTAGTGGGAAGGTATGAAAAGGGATATAGCCAAATGTTTAGCTAAGTGTTTGAATTGCAAGCAAGTAAAGGATGAAAATAGAAAAACAACTAGTGAGATGTAAATATTTGGAATCCCAGCCTGGAAGTGGGAAGTAATAAATATGGATTTCTTAATTGGTTTATCGATGACTAATAAGAAGAGTGATTTTATATGGGTAATTGTGGACATGTTGACTAAATCATCTTATTTAAGATTTTTTTATGCTAGTTTCTCAGCAGAGGATTATGGTATATTGTACCTTTGAAAGATTTCCCACCTTTATGGTTTTTCCTTTGTCTATTATCCATAAAGGCTTAGGGTCACCCAGTACTACTTTTCACCTTGACACAGATGGTAGGTTGAACAGACCATCTGTACACTTTAGGATATACTGAGATCTTGTGTGCTCGATTTCAGAGGTATTTGGGAAGACCATTTTCCATTGATAGAGTTCAACTATAATAACAACTATCATTTTAGTATCCATATTGCTTTGTTTAAGGATTTATATGGGAGGAGATGTAGATCTCCCATTTGTTGGTTTAAAGGGGGTGACACGACCTTTTTAGGTCCAAAATCACTAATAGAGTCTATTGAAAAGCTCTAGCTTATTCGGGAAAGATTGAAGAGTTCCAAGAGTAGGAAAAAGTCTCATGTTGATATGAGGATGAGGGAGGTTAAATTAGGTGTGGGAGATTGGGTGTTCTTTAAGGTGTCTCCTATAAAGGGATTTATCAAATTTGGTAAGAAGGGAAAGCTTAGTATATGTCATTTTCTTTAACCAATCCACTTCATAAGAGTTGCCAACTCATTCTTTAATAGTCATGTGGTCATAGCACTTGCTCCTCCCACTGCTTGGTTGTAATGCTTCATACAAGAGAGATCTTCTAAAAA